>CAWTZC010000352.1:0-71789 GCA_963919715.1 Microtus obscurus | reverse complement strand
ACACATAATCAGAACCAGCCATTAACCAGAACAATCCCCCATTAACCAGAACCAGAAAACAGTAACCAGTAAACAGTAACTGGTAACTGGTAAGCAATAACCATTAATAGGTTACCATAACTGTTAACAATAACTGGTAAATAGTAACCAGTAACCGGTAACCAGTTGACAGTAACCGGTAACAGGTAACCATTAACCAGTAACTGGTAACCAGTAACCACTAACCAGCAACCATTAACCGGTAACCAGTTAACAGTAACTGCTAACCAGTAACCAGTAACTGATAACGAGTAACCAGTAACCAGTAACCGGTAACCGAAACCATAACTGGATGCAGGTAACCGGCAACCGGCAAACAAAAAAAAAAACCATTTCCATCAACAGTAACCATTACCATTACCATGAACAGTAACCATAAGCACTAACCCTAACCATAATTGAAACGCTCACCTTAACCTTAACCCGAGGCAGTAACCCTAATTCTAACCAATAACAATAACACTAAACACAACCATGATGAGAAACAACAATATATAATCATAACCATGACGATCACTGATAACCCATACCAATAACCATAACGATCACCGATAACACCGAAGCATAACCCTAACCAACAACCATAACACGTAACCCTAACCATAACAAGCAACAATAACACCTAACGCTAACCATAACCATTATCCATAACCACGAACATAATACAAACCCTAACCATAACCATCTACCTAACAATAACCGTAACCATAACGATATAACTTGACCCTGACCATAACCATAACCATGACCATAACCATGAACAGACCCATAACCATGACCCTAAAGCTAACCATAATCCTAAACATAATCATAACCATCACACTAACCACAACCCCAACCCTAACTATCACAGTATCCGTATCCCTAACCGTAACACAAACGATAACCCGGGCTGTACAACCAAACATCTAGGACAGACGTACTTTGTCAAATCCACAAACCGTATCTAATTTTACTTTTCTCACTAGCTACCTAACAAAAGAAATTTTCCTTCCATCATTCTTCCCTAATACCCACACTAAGCAATGAACCCTGGAATCTACCAATCCCAACTTACCTGAAAACTCACGTTCCTTGGTTCCACAGCGCTTTATCTGAGTAAAGAGTTATAATACAAAGAGAAGCAACATGTGCAGGGTCAACAGTACGGGAGAACATCCCACTCTCTTTTACATACATATTGGGGCAAATATGTGTGGCACTCCATAACCTGCCTCTGTTAAGAAGACCAAAAGAGAAACTGAAAACAAGGTGTGAATGGTCAGAGTAGACCAAGAGCAACCAAGTAAAACAAAGCAAGGGAGCAGGCGAAATGAGACCTGTAAACCAGAGAGCATACCAAGAGCAAATCACAAACACTCAGACAGACACTGTAAGAATTGGAAAAAGATGAAAACACAAATCAGGGGTAAAAAAAAATAAAAGAGATGGATAGACTCCAATGCAGGAATTTACTGAATATCATAAAAGACAACACTGCATTATCAGAATCAAGTGATCACAGAACACACAGACTTCGTAACCAAGAAAAATCCAACCAAAATTACTTCAGAAGAAAACTTTATGAATAAGAGACATTTAAAGTAAACAGAAAACAAACAGAAAAAGTAAATGAAAAAAATCATCACCACTAATATAAAATAAATTAGTAAAGCACAAAAATACCAAGATATGAAATGGAAACATAGCAGACTGACTGCAAAAGTAAATGCTCTTAGCATTCAGATTAAGATACAAACAATAAAGAAAAAAATTGAAATCAATACATATGAAAAACAAGAGTAAAAGAACAGAAACTACGTTGGGAAGTACCACAAACAGAATGAAATAGGTAAAAGAGAAAATCTCAGGGTTTGAAGATAGCAAGAGCAGTCAATGAACAAAAAAAATCAGTAAACCTAACAAATCACCATTGAAAACAAAAAGGAAATATGGGAAATCAAGAGAAGGCCAGATATAAGAAAAATAGCGATAGAAGGGACAGAAAATATAGTCATGAAAAACACAGAATAAAACATTCCATAACTAAAAAAGGATATACCTGTGGAAGTATAAGAAGCCTAAAGAACAAAAAAGAAATAGATTTAAAAGATACCCTCGTCATACACCAAAACAGCAAACACAAAAGCCTACAGAATAAAGAAGGAATAGTTGGAACCTCAAAAGGAAAAGGCACAAGTAACATATTTAAATAAACGTGTCAGAATCACTCACAACCTCCCACTGGAAACCATGTAAGGCAGAAGATCTTGGATAAATGTGCAGAAGACACTTTGAGACATTTAATAAAAGTACAGAATACTAAAACCAGCCAAGTTTTCTTTCAACAATGGAGAAAATAAGATATCACCTGTCAAAATAATACTTAAAAATAATGAAAGGAAAACACAAACCAAAGAATACAAACTTCATCCACAAAATCTCAAGCAAAAAAAACTCACATCACCAATGCTAAGAAGGGAAACACACAACCACTCCAACTGAAAATGTAACAGAAGTCATCAAATACTAGTCATTAACATCTCCTATTATACATGCACTCATTCCACATATAATGACACAGGATAAGTAAATAGACAGGAAAAAAGAACTGGAAATCTTTTGTATACAGAAAACATACCTCAAACTCAGTGACAGACAGAACGTCACAGTAAAGGTTATGAAAAAGTCCAGGAGAAACCACCACTAATGTCTATACTACTATCTAACACCAGTTTTCAAAGTTAGAAGAGTTGGAGAAGGACACCATATTATAATTACAAGTTCAACCCATGAAGATGAAGTGTCAATCCTTGGCATCCATACACATAATGCAAGTGCACTCACACGTGTAAAAGAAACATTATTAGCAGGAAAATTACTCATCACATCGTACACATCAATGGCAGAAAATATCAGCATTACGCACTAGGCAATGGGAAATTCACACAGACAGAAAGTGATAAAAGAAATACAAGAACTAACAGATATCTATGGAATATTACAATGAAAACCAAAACTTACCATCTTCTCATTAACTCAGAAAAACTCATATACGACCGAACACCCACTGTGTAACACAGCCAAGATACACAGAAAAAATAATGCATCAATACACTGTGTCTTATCAGGTAAGATCACCGCGATGTAAAATTAGAACTTGATAACAGTATACTCTGTGAAATCTCACAAAGCAATAAAACTGAACAACGAACTACTGAACCACCCATGGCTCAATGCAAAATAAAAGAAAGAATTCCTAAAATCAAAAAAAAAATGAGGCACACTGTACACAAACCTAGGGAACACTATGAAAACAGTGCAGAGGGGAAAGTTCCTACCTCACACAGAAAGCTCACACTAGTGACCTAACAACACACAAGAATGATAGAGAACATAAAAAAGCCGACATGACCTGGACAAAGACACAGAAAATAATCAAAGAAATTAAATACAGAAAAACAAAACTTACATTATATCCATGAGGAAAAAAATAACATCCAAACTAGCACAATCAGAAATGAAAAGGGATAAATGACGACAGACAGTAATAAAAGCAACAGAATACTTTGTTCATAACATAGAAACCATTACCTCACAAAAATTGGGAAAAATAAAAGAAATGGACAATTTTATGTCTAGGTAACAATTACCGATATTAAATAAAGCCTAGCTGAGCAATTTAAATATGCATATACTCTTTAAGGAAACAGAAGCTATCATCAAAAGCAAACAAAGTTTACCTGTGACTAATGGCTTCAATGAAAATTTCAATCACAAGTTTCTCTAATCCTCTAAGTGTTGCTGATGGTTTAAAAAAATGATTATTGGACAGAAATTAAGTATTAGTCAGAAGTTACACATTAGTACGTCATTCCAAAAAAGTAATTGTACAGTATTATTAAAGGAAAGCATGAGTTACAGAAAGAATTAGACGATGTTGGTAATTGACCCTATACGATAGTTATTGTACAAAGTACATTTAATGCCATAGTTCATTACAGCAACCATTCTTTGTTTACTATGTCAAAATTAATAGTAACTGTTATAAAAAAAATACATTAAAAATGAAAGACAAAAATTTGCTTTGATCGCTTACTTTTTAAAATGAAAACATGATAAAGTACTACCCTTTCCTACCTTCAATAAGAACATTAACATTTAAGTACTACTGATAATAATGTAAAGGTAAAACATAAAGTAGCATTTAAAAAAGATAAGTAAATTACCTTAAACTCTCCAATTTGTCATGTGATACATATCCATGCTTTTACTCATAGGATCATGCAACAAGCATTTACTATAATACCAAACAAGAAACTATCATTAAATGTGTGAGTGATACAGTCAAAAAAATTAAAAAAATTCAAGAACAAGAAAAAGGCTTTTGCTTGGACACAGATACAGCTGACATGGAAAAAACTCTATAAACCAGAGTGATCTTGAACTCAGAGATCAAGTTCATCAGCCTCTACATCACAGTTGAGATTAATAGGATCTATCACCAGCCCTGCCTTCAATCTGTGCTTTTAATTTTTAAGAATCGCATTTATTGCTGTGTGGTGGTGGTGCATGCCTTTCATCCCTGAATTTGGGAGGCAGAGGCAGACTGAGTTCTGAGTTCGAGGACCACCTACTATCCAAATAGAAGTCAAGGACAGTCAGGGCTTCAAAGGGAAGCCCTATCCTGAAAATGAAAAATCAAATAAATTAATAAGTTTGAGTGTGTGACTGTGTATGTGGATGCTCACACGCCAGGGTCCAGGTGAAGAGATGAGCATTGACTCCCTTCTCCTACCACTTGTCCTCAGGATCGAATGTTTTTCTGTTGGGAAAAAAAGTGCCATATCTACTGGACTCCTTTTACACTTTTCTCCTGACAATGTAGTTATTGTTTTCACTCACGCGATGAGTTAGACCACTGCTAATGACACGCACTGTGCATGCATCATGTTTGTATGACAGAATTGTAAAATATGTGAGTCTTATGACTTGTGGGTTATGTGTGTACTGCTTTCCTCGCTAACTTGACATTACACCTTCTCAAAACAGGGTTGTGTGTTGTTGTCCTATATGTCCTGGAACTCTCTCAGCACACCATGCTCTCCTTGAGCACACAGGGATCGACCAGCCTCTGCCTCCTGAATCCTGGGATAAGAGGTGTGTGTACCCCTAGCACCTGACTTTCTTTTTCATTTTTAAAAGACAGCTTGGGTCTGGTATTCTTTGATACCAGTTTCCACAGTTACCATGAAGAACGCACAACATCTCCTGAGCTGCGAACATTGTGTGGCATAGCATGCTCCAAGAAGAAAAAGAAAGAATTATGTACTCTTGGTTAAACACTGGGGAGTTTACTGACTTTCCTGTGCCTTCATAGCCCACTCTATGTCTGGAAAGTCTCCGGTTATTTGTCCCTCTGACCTCCCTTTTTAACTAAAATTGACTGGGCATTTAGTATTTAGTGCTGTGCTGAATTTCATTTTCACGCATCTCTCATATTTATTCATACAGATCCCTGTCTTTGAGACCTTTTTTCTTAACCCTAACCTTTTTTCTTTTTAGGCACAAACTGGGCTTTCACATAGATAACTTTGGATTCATAGTCCTCTCACTGTGGAGAATTCAGCCATAAGAATAATCTCATAGAAAGAGAAGCTGTGCTGAGAACACAGCTAACAGAAATAACCCAGGGCGCAATCTAGTGGTGACAGTGGCAGTGTCGAATGGCTCAGAAATCACACAGTGTGCCATCTGTTGGTGAACTGGTGGAAGTATCCACTAGCTCACAGAAATATCACAGGGCGCCATCTAGTGGTGAAGCACTGGAACTGTCCACAGGCTCAGAGAAATCACACAGGGCACCATCTAATGGCGAACCAGTGGAAGTGTACACTGGCTCAGAAAAATCAACAAGGCGGCATCTAGTGATGGAACAGTGGATGTGTCCACTGGCTCAGAGAAATATACAAGGGCACCATCTAGTTGTGAACCAGTGTGAGTGTACACTTTCTTAGGGAAATCAAAATAACGTTATGGATTCAGTAAAAAAATCAAAGAGCTACATAGTAAGAAGCATAATTGGAGGGTCGTGAAAAGTATGAGGAAGTTGTACATGGTGGTGGACACCTTTAATCCTATCACTTGAAAGGCATAGGTAGGTGAATCCCTATTGAGTTATAGACCAGTCTGATACAAAAAATGATTTCCACGACAGGCAAAGAGACGCAGAGGAAATCTGTAATGAGAAAAAAAAAGAAACTACACGCACACAAACTTTAAGAGGAGCATAAATGGAGGTTTCTGTCTCACCCAGTCCTGCAGCTGCTCAGTCCCAAAGCTCACACCTCACAGTAATTATAATTTTTTTGTACTATTAACTCTGACCTTATTTTAAAATTATTTCTTATGTCTACAATATTGTGTTGATGCATGAAAGCAAGGAGAGGGCACCAGACCTCATCACAGATGGCTGTAAACCACCATTTGAATTTTGGTTATTCAACTCAGAAACTTTGGAAGAACAGGCAATGCTCTTTAACACTGAGCCATGTCTCAAGACCCATTACAGACATTTTTAACTAGCTATTACAAATAGTTAACCCATAATTCTTGTCTATGTTTATCGACTTTACTTGGCACCTTTTATCAGTGACTCTTCCCAGAATTATATATGGTTGAACAATTTATACTTCCTGTCTTGTTAATGCAAAACAAATTTTTTAATAAACAATTATGAGCGATAAATATTTACAGCGCACAAAAGCAGCATCACACATAAAATAGAAATATGGAAAGATGGCTCAGTGTTTAACAGGCTCACTCAGAAGTATGTAGATTTACAGATTCATGAATTCAAATGCCCCATCTGGTGTAAAGATGAAGATGATGACAAACTCAACCACATACATAAACTAATAAATATCTAAAAAATATTAAGTACCAACTTGGTTGCTCATAACCATCTGTAACTATAAGGACATGTAATCTGACAGCCTATTTGTCCTCTATGGACATACTCATGTAATTACAAAGAATTTACTGCGTTCTGGGAATCATGTGTCATGGCTCATGTTACAGGGATTTACTAGCACACACAAAAAGTAAGCTATTATTAAATATGTCCATGATACAATAAAACTAATTAAAAAAAAACGAGGAAAAAGGAACTGCATGGTACGTAATTAATGTGAGAATTTTAAAACTATGTGTGAGCCATTTGTTCATATTAAATTTACTAACAGTACAGAAAGAGTTCATAAACCACAAAAATGCATAATTGGAAACAAAAAATGGGGACTGGCAGTCATTGCTTACGGTGAAAGGAAGAGGACATGTATACCGTTATCTCTCTCCAAGATGGACATCAATTATGAATCACGGATCGGAAAAGAGCAGAAACTAGAGACAGGATTGCAAGGTACTCACGATACCCATTGGCAAAGAAGACATCCTACTATTGTCCATGGCACAATTATCTCTCAGAAAGCGACCTTGATGACATAGCTCCTGACCATAACTGACATGGGGTGAGTTGAAATATCTTACATATTAGGTTAAGAGTCTTTAATAGCAGTCCAGAATAACAGTTTAGGCTGAACATCATTTTCTGGCCCTGAGTGCTGTGCTCTCTGTCTCCTCAGTTAAGGAATCAGATGTAACTTAATGGTATCATGTCAATAACAAACCAATGTTTGTGACTATCTTTTGGTTAGACACTGATGGGCTAGTATATACTACTGCCAGTATCCTCACTCGTCCCTGGAATAATTTTACTTATGTGAATAATTAAGATGGGAATCCATATAATTTCATGTATATGGATAAATAAGATTTGGAAATACTCCTCGGTTTTCAAGATTTATGGTTAGAAACCTAATATGAAAAAGAAAAATTCGACAGAGACAGGCAGATCTCTGTTTGTTAAAAACAGGAATAGTCTTCAAGAGCCACTTACATAACATGAAACTAAAGATTCAGTGAAACAATATCTATAAAATAAAAGCAAAAAATAAAAAATTAAAAGGTAGGGGTAGTGGGGATGGAGAGATGCTCAGGGGTGGAAAAAATTGCCAACCCTTCAAAAGGTCAAGAATTAAATTCCCAGGAATCACATGTTGGCTCACTAAAATATGCATCGATGTCTGGTGCCCTATCCATGCCTGCCAACACAGACAGATTATTGTGCACATAGGAAAAAAAGAAAGAAAGAAAAAAAGAAAGAAAGAAAGAAAGAAAGAAAGAAGAAAGAAAGAAAGAAAGCAGAAAGAACGAAAGAAAAAAGCAGAAAAGAAAGCAGAAAGAAAGAAAAAAAGCAGAAAGAAAGAAAGAAAGAAAGAAAGCAGAAAGGCAGAAATAAAGAAAGAAAGCAGAAAGAAAGAAAGCAGAATGAAAGAAAGAAAAAAGCAGAAAGAAAGAAGGAAAGAAGAAAGAAAGAAAGCAGAAAGAATGAAAGAAGGAAAGAAGAAAGAAAGCAGAAAGAAAGAAAAAAAGAAAGAAAGAAAGAAAGAAGAAAGAAAGAAAGAAAGAAAGAAAGAAAGAAAGAAAGAAAGAAGAAAGAAAGCAAAAAGAAAGAAAGAAGAAAGAAAGAAAGCAGAAACAAAGAAAGAAAGCAAGAAAGAAGAAAGAAAGAAAGAAAGAAAGAAAGAAAGAAAGAAAAGAAAGAAAGCAGAAAGAAAGAAAGAAAGAAAGAAAGAAAGAAAGAAAGATAGAAGATTTAAAAAAATGTGCAAGCACATGAGCATGATCAGTTAAACATGGATGGATCAAAGTTAGAGCACAACAAGTCCTAACACCAGAAAGCATACAAGCTCAATAACTGAAGAATATCCTACTAATTCACCCCAGGGTCAGGAAAGAAAAAGAAATTGTATTCTTCTGTGAATTCAACAAAAACATAGACACAACATCAGCGAACCGAAAGAAGGGCTAAGAGGAAAATTACTCACAGTAAGTGCATACAGCACAAAAATAGAGAAAGCTCACAGAAGACACCTAACAGGTCAGCATTCTTAACCAGGAGTAGAAGGCTGGAAATTATATAAAGAAGGAATGAAGCAAAAAATATATGAAATCAGGAAACAATACAAAGAAATCAATTAAACAAAAAAGGGTGATTTAAGTAAAAACAAGAATCACAAATAGATAGCCAATCTAATAATAAGGTAATGAAAGAAAACATGCGTATTAACTGTATAAGAAGTGAAATGGGGACAAAAAAGATGCTGAGTATATTGAGAAATGTTCAGATATCGCTACAAAGATCTAAATGCCACAAACATGGAGAATGCAAAAGAAATGTTACAAGAGGGGAACAATTTAAATAGAACATGAAGAGGTGAGGAGATCTAAACAGTCTTTGGAAACAAAAACCAAGAAAAGCAAAGGACGAAGAAGTTTTAATGAATAATTATAAAAGAAATTACAAGAAGACATGATAACTGAAATGCTTAACATGTGTCATGGGATAGAAACTGAAGAATCATAGCAAAACCGTCTATGAAGCATCAGTGTTACCATGTTAAAAAAACAAAAAAATAAAAAAATCCACCAAGACAGAGAATTTCAGACCAATCTCGCTCATGAACATGGATGAAAAAATTCCCAATAAAAACATGAAAAACAAAATACAAGAAGGCACCCAAAAATTAATAAGATGCTGCATCACAGAGATGCAGGGCTAGTTCCAAACATGGAAATCTATCAAACATATCATATAATTACACTAAAGGAAGACATATGATGATTTCAGTAGATGCTGAAAAATCATCGGACGAATACGAGATCATCAATCCACTATGATGAAGGCAAGAAATAGGTTTGGGTTTCAGGGATCATATCAATGCAGAAAAAGCTAACATACAGCAAACCAACAGCTGATTACAAAGTAGATGGTATCACTAGGACTTCTAGGTAACTCACTCACTACACATGATTGATGACACGATGAAATCAGAGAAGGCAATTAGCAAGTACATCATACGCCCATTGTTGAAAAAGGAATACACAACAGTAAATATTGATATTTACCATTCTCGGAAGTGTTTCTCTTGGCAGGTTAATCATGAGCATTCTATCACTCTAGCCTAGCACTAACACATTACCTCATGGACTGCTGTCCAACAACAAGAGTTACAACCCTTAACACTCTAGATATTCTACCCCTAAACACATAAGTCTTAATAGCATCAGGTGTATCTGTCACAAGAGACCACAAAGCATAATATAAAGCAAACCAAATCACATAAACCAAGCCCTACTTACAACATTCATAATATGAGTCTATTTCACCAGTATACAAGACTCAGAATATTTGGAAACACCGCTCTGCATCTCAGACTGAACTTACGGATGCACATTCTTCATGGCGACTGTATTGCATTGCATCCACGTAATCATTGGCTCTACCTTCCTAATTGTTTTCCTACAATGAAAATGAAAATGCCCCTTGACATCTAGACAACACGTTGGCTTCAAAGAAGCAGCATCAGCATTATATTGACACTTGATCTAAATAGTATGACTACTCCTAAATGCATACATTTTTGGATGAAGATCATACTTTCCTAGTATAATCAGCACATCCGACTTCCAATCAACTACCTCTAGTGAAACCTAGAAGAAAGTGATTACCATAATGCTTATTTTTATAGTAAACATCACCGTAGCCATCAACATAATTTACATAGCTTTATGACTTCCTCACTTTAACATCCATACTGAAAAAGCATGCACACATGAATGCGGATTTTACCGTATACGCTAAGCTCAACTACCCTTCTCAATTAAATTATTTGTAGTAGCAATGACCTTCCTACTCCTCAACCTTTAAATCACATTCCTCCCTCCACCACCATGCTAAATACAATTCCACAACATAATCATACCAACAGTCATCTAATTTATGCTCATCACAATCCTAGCACATGGTTATGTATATACACAAAAAGTCTATGAATACACAGAGTAATTGGTAACTAGTTGAAATAAAATTCATGGGGTTTTTGGTGTGAGAAAAACAACGCTAACCATTGACCATTACCAGTAACACTAAATATTAACAATAACCATTAACACTAACCTTAAATATTACCATAAAAATAACACAAACCAAAAATATTAACCATTATCCCTAACCACATACATCAATGATACCCATTAATCATATCCATTAACGATATCCATTAACCCTAACCATTAACCATAACCCTAACCTTAACCATTACCATAAACATAACCATAACCATCAGCCATAACCATCAACCACAAACATTACCATAAACAAAACCTAACCATAAACATCAACCCTAACCCTCAACCATAACCATTACCGTTATCATAACCCTTAACATAACACAAAACTCTAACCATAACAATAACCATAACCCTAATGAGAAGCATAAACATGACCCTAACCAAAACCATAACCATAACCAAAACCATTACCATAGTCTCTAACCCAAACCATAAACCTAACTGTAACCATGAACCACAACCATAACACATAACCATAACCATAATAACAATGAAACCCTAACCAAAAGGAAACCATAACCATAAAACACTATCCACAACCCTAAACCTAAAACACTGATATCCTGAAACCATTGAACCTTAACCCTTGACACTAGACCCTAACCCTAAATCTAAACCGTTAACCATAAACCATAAACCATAAGCCACTACCCTAAAACCATAACCTACAAAACCATACCCTAAACCCTAACCCTAACTCTAACACAATTCCAGACAAGCACCATAACTACCTTAAAGTCCTCAGGACTAACCATAACCATAAATCATGGCCCTAGATACAATCACTTTCAAAAAAATGCAGCCATAAACCCTTATCTTAAACAAGGACCAAGAACATATTAACCATGTACCTGGCAGGACACCAAACACTTAGGATACATACACATACTGGTTCAAATGCCCAAGCCCCATGCCAATTGTCCTTTTCCGATCCACAAAGCTAACAAGAGATAGCTGCCTACATTCAGTATACCCTAAAATCACCCTAATCACTGTACCCTGGAAGTTGCTAATCCCATCTGACAGAAAAACTCACCTGTTCCTGTGGAACATTGATGTAACTCTGCAAGAAAAGAGTTACAATACAGAGATAACAAACAGGTGGGTAACCTGCAACATGACACAACACCCCACTTACTAGAACATCCATTGTCAGTCAAATATTTATGGTAATACACAAACTGCCTATGTTCATAAGACCAACAGAAGAACTCCACAAACAAGCTGTGACTGCAACGAGTAAACCAAAAGACCAGCCAAATAAAACAAAGCAGATGAACTGAGACCTATAAACCACAGCAGTACAAGAACTACATACAAAGAAACTGTCAGGATCACATGAAGAGATGGGCAGACTCCAATGCATTAATTTATCCAACATCCATAGAGGACACAGTAAAACAAAGAAATCAAGCAATGACAGAACATGGAGACTTCATAACAAAGAAAAAAAAGAATAAAATTAAGAAGATCATTTTAAAGAGAGGATAGTAACATTTAAATTGAAATGAAAACAAAACTAAAAAATAAAGAAAATGATCAACATCAATAAAAGGAAAGAAATTAATCATACAGAAACAAGTTAAACTAGGAAAGAAAATCAGACTGTTTAAAAGAAAGGTTTTCAGACTTGACACTGGCTGGGCTGGGGTGTCGCACGCCTTTAATCCCAGCACTCGGGAGGCAGAGGCAGGCAGATCTCTGTGAGTTACAGGCAAACCTGGTCTACAAGACATAGTTCCAGGACAGGAACCAAAAGATACAAAGAAACCCTGTCTCGAAAAGTAAAAAAAAATAAAATAAAAATAACAATAAATAAAAATACGTAAAAAGTAAAAAATTAAAAATATAAAAAATTTTAAAAAAAATAAAATAAAAACTAAAAAAATAAAATAATAAAATAAAAAATGAAATGAAAAAAAATAAAAATATAAAATAAATAAAATAAAATAAATGAATTAAAAAACAGAATAAGAAAAACAAAAAAATGAGAAAAATAAAATAAAAAAATAAGAACAGTAAAATAAAAAATAAGAACAATAAAATTAAAAATAAAAACAATAAAATAAATAAAAAAAAATAAAAAAATAGGAACAATAATAAAAAATTAAGAATAAAAAATAACAACGAAATAAAAAAATAAAAATAAAATAAAAAAATAATAACAAAATAAAAAAAGAACAATAAAATAAAAAAAATAAGAACAAGAAAATAAAAAATAAGAACAACAAAATAAAAAAATAAGAATAAAATAAAAAAATAATAACAAAATAAAAAAAGAACAATAAAATAAAAAAAATAAGAACAAGAAAATAAAAAATAAGAACAACAAAATAAAAAAATAAGAATAAAATAAAAAAATAACAATAAAATAAAGAAATAACAATAAAATAAAGAAATAAGAATAAAATAAAGAAATAAGAACAATAAAAAAATAAGAACAATAAAAAAATAAGAACAAAATAAAAAAATAGAAATAAAATAAAAAAAATAAGGCCAAAAAAATAAAAAAAATGAAATAAAAAAATAAGAACAACAAAATAAAAAATAAGAACAACAAAATAAAAAAATAAGAACAACAAAATAAAAAAATAAAAATGAAACAAAAAAATAAGAAAAACAAAATAAAAAAATGAGAACAAGAATATAGAAAAAGAACAACAAAAAAAAATAAGAATAAAATAAAAAATTAGAATAAAATAAAAAATAAGAATAAAATTAAAAAGTAAGAATAAAATAAAAAATATGAACAAAATAAAAAAATAAGAACAAAATAAAAAGATAAGAATAAAATAAAAAATAAGAATATAATAAAAAATAAAAATGAAACAAAAAATAAGAAAAACAAAATAAAAAAATGAGAACAAGAATATAGAAAAAGAACAACAAAAAAAATAAGAATAAAATAAAAAATTAGAATAAAATAAAAAATAAGAATAAAATAAAAAAGTAAGAATAAAATAAAAAATAAGAATAAAATAAAAAAGTAAGAATAATAAAAAATATGAACAAAATAAAAAAATAAGAACAAAATAAAAAGATAAGAATAAAATAAAAAATAAGAATAAAATAAAAAAGTAAGAATAAAATAAAAAATAAGAACAAAATAAAAAAATAAGAACAAAATAAAAAAATAAGAACAAAATAAAAAAATAAGAACAAAATAAAAAGATAAGAATAAAATAAAAAATAAGAATAAAATAAAAAAGTAAGAATAAAATAAAAAAATAAGAACAAAATAAAAAAATAAAAATAAAATAAAGAAATAAGAATAAAATAAAAAAGTAAGAAGAACAAAATAAAAAAATAAGAATAAAATAAAAAAGTAAGAATAAAATAAAAAAAATAAGAACAACAACAACAAAATAAAAAATAATAAAATAAAAAAATAAGAATAAAATAAAAAAATAAGAACAAAATAAAAACAAGAACAATAAAATACAAAAACAAGAACAATAAAATAAAAAAATAGGAAAATTAAAGTAAAAAAATATGAAAATTAAATAAAAAAACAAGAACAATAAAATAAAAAATAGGAAAAATAATGTAAAAAATAAGAAAATTAAATATAAAAAAGAAAAACAATTAAATAAAAAATAAGGAAAAATAAAATAAAAAAACAGGAATAAAATAAAAAAATGAGAACAATAAAATTTAAAAAATGAGAATAAAGTAAAAAAAATAAGAAAATTAAATAAAAAAATAAGTACAATAAAATCAAAAAAATAAGACCACTAAAATCAAAGAAATAGGAAAAATAAAATAAAAAACATAAAATAAAAAAAATTTAATAAAAAACAAAAAATAAAATAAAAAAAATAAAATAAAAAAATAAAACAAATTAATAAGATAAAATAAAAAATAAAATAAAACAAATTAATAAGATAAAATAAAAAAATAAAATAAAACAAATTAATAAGATAAAATAAGAAAATAAAATAAAGTAAGAAAATAAAATAAAAAAAATAAAATAAAATTAAATAAAAAAATAAAACAAAATAAAAAATAAAACAAAATGAAAAAACAAAAAGAAATGAAAAAACAAAACGAAATGAAAAAACAAAATGAAAAAACAAAACAAAATGAAAAAATAAAACAAAATAAAAAAATAAAACATAATGAAAAAATAAAACAAAATAAAAAAATAAAACAAAATAAAATAAAATATAAAAATAAATTATAAAAAATAAACTAAAATTTAAAAAAATGAAAAATATGTAGAAAAATTTTAAAAGATATAAAATAAAAAATTAAGAAATATAAAAATAAAAAATATACAATAAAATAAAATTTACAAAATAAAAATAAATAAAAAGCAAATAAATAAAAATAAATACATAAATAAAATAAAAAAAATAAAGAATTAAGACTGAAATATATGCAAGAAAACAGAAACAATAGTCAAGAAAAACGGAAAAATCAACAGAAAATACAAGGGAATGTATAACAAAGACAATAAAAGAAATGGAAGAGAGAATATCAGGGTGTGAAGATATTTACATCAAAAATTGAAAAAAAAATTAAACCTAACGAAATATTAACATAAAACACACAGTAGGGATAGAAGGCAGAGAAAATATAATAGAGGAAAATGTAGAAGACAACTTTCACAACTTCAGGAAGGATATGCCTGTGGAGCTATAGGAAGACTAAAGAACAGGAAATAGAATAAAAAGAACATCAAACACAAAAGCATACATAATGAAAAAAGAACATTACGAACTGCAAAAGAAAAAGTAACATATTTAAGTAAGCCTATCAGAATCACCACCAATTTACCAATGGAAACCATGATAGAACAAAGATATAAAAAAATGTTCAGCAGTCACTATGAAAACTTCAATAATAATACAGTACACTAAATAACCAGCCAAGCTCGTTATCACCCTTGGATGAAACAAGACACATGACACAAAAAAAATTCAAAATGTACGCACCAAAATACCCATACTTACTAAAAGGAAAACACCAACCAAAGAATGGAAAATTGGGCAGCAAATTCTCAAGCTAAAAGTAAACTCACATCAGCTAAACTCTAGGAAAGGAAACAAAGAAACACTCTCACTGGAAAAGGAGATAAATTATCCAATACTAGTCATTAATATCTCTTAATATACATGTAATGACACAGGCTCAAACCACTCATCAAACAAAAATAGCAATTGAAGGAAATCTCAGCATTCTGATTGAGACAATGGGCAAGTCAACCGTACAGAAATTTATAGGATTGAAGGGGTAACTAAGAGATGTAATCATTGAAATGTGCTTAACAGATATCTATGGAATCTTCATCACAAACAATAAAGTACATACCATCTTCTTAGGATCTCATGAAAACTTCTATTAAACTACCCACACACTGTTTAACACAGCACACATGCACAGAAAGAAAAATGTTGGATGATTACACTCTGCCTTATAAGACCACAATAATTTGAAATTGGAACTTGACAACAACAGCACTCTCTAAAATCACAAAAGTAAATATAAATCGAACAGAAAGCTAATGAACCACCCTTGGTTCAAGGTATAAAGTAATTAAACACTTCCTAGAATTAAACAGAAAAGAGAACACATTGCAACCATACACATGGAACACTATGAAAGCAGGGCTGAAGGGTAAGTTCATGGCTGACAGAAAAAACGAGCGTTAGTGACGTAACACATATGAATGCTATAGAACCAAAGAAGCAGACATACACAGTAAGAGCACAATACAGAAAACAATAAAATTGAAAGATTCAATGAGAAGAGCAGGTCATTTGCGAAAATAAACAAGATAGACAAACGCTTATGAAAACTAATAAAGGAGGAGAGAAAACATCAAAACTAACACAATCAGAAATAAAAAGGGATAGATGACAGCAGACACCAAGGAGATAGACATCATCCTAAGATCCTCCTAAAGAAACCTGTACCAAACACAGGGAACATAAAAAAAAGGAAAATATGATGGCTAGGTACCAGTTCCCTAAAACAAATAAAGCCTAGGTAAGCAATTTCAATAAGCATACAATGTTTAAGGAAATAGAAGATGTCAACAAAAGCAAACACAGCACCACAGTTAAAAATGGTTTTAATGAAGAATTACATCATAACTTCCTATACTCATCCAAGTGTTGCACATAATATAACCAGAAGGAACATTGACAGAACTCTTTTTATGAGTATGCATTAGGATTGCTGTGAAACCACACAAAGATTCAAGCGAGGAAGAGAATTAAGAAATCATCTCAGTAGTGAACGTGAACACAGAAATACTCAACAGAATGATAGCAAACCAAATACAGGAATACATTTTAAAAACAGTAATGATGAATTCAGATTCATCACAGATATACAGGGATGGCTCAACATTCATCAATGCAATAATGTAATACATCATATAGATCAACCTTTTAATAAATTGAATATGAAAAAAACCAAAAACTCTCATCACAGTCCATTAATTATACCCGGGACAATGTTTATAAAAATTCAGAAATAACATAACTTGCATTGCATGTCCAGATTTTACATATCATTGCTTAATATATCAGCTGTTTATTTGGAATACTTTTGAAGTAATGATGTTCAATGGCATTCATGTATTAATCTCTTTGTTAACTCTTCTCCTCAACATATCAATAGGACACTACAGGAACAATAAACATACATTGTTAAATGTAAAGATAGATGCTCGACTGAGACAGAGATTGATGTACTTCAGCAAACAGTGGGATTGTTGGGAAAAAAATATTTATCTAGGAAAGAACGGATTACTTTGACTTGTGATTGTAATCCAAACACTTTTGGCATCACTGATTAGACTCCTAATAATTTTTAGATGAACGGAAGGTTATTAAAACGTAACTTTTGTGAAACACTGCTCCTCGATCTATCATTGATCACTTAAATGATGACACAGAACTGACTTTTCCTAATTAATTTCTGATTGTGATGACTCTAACACTGCACACATTTTGGATGACAAAATGACAGGACAATTTTGTAAATTAGAACATAAGGAATTGACAAAAATTATTATTCATACCTATGGTGGTATACTTAGTGTCATCATTGTAATGGCTTTCTATTTTTGATCATGTATCAGTCTGGTTCATCCCGATGCAAAAAAAATGTACATATTTATGGTTAAAACTCCTTTTACTTCGAATAAAATATGATGAAAATAATGAAGGGACAAAACCACCTTGGATGGCTGCATGAAAAGACAAGCATAGATGAAAGACAACTCTGACTATTTCTCAAATGTTATGTCAGAATCTATACCATGGATAAAGAATTGTCTTTTGAGTTCCATTGAACACACTGTACCAGTGTTTGTTTCTGTATACTATTTGCATTTTTTATCTGTACTAATTTTATGTTTTATTAACGATATCGACTCAGCATTCTGGATCAAACATACCAGGGAGTTACACGATCAATCTTTTTTACAAAGTTTTTCAATATCCGATGAGCAATCTTTGTGTCTTTTTTTTTTTTTAAATGTTTATTTATTTATTAGGTATACAATATTCTGTCTGTGTGTATGCCTGCAGGCCAGAAGAGGGCACCAAACACCATTACAGATGGTTGTGAGCCACCATGTGGTTGCTGGGAATTGAACTCAGGACCTTTGGAAGAGCAGGCAATGCTCTTAACCTCTGAGCCATCTCTCCAGCCCTGTGTCTTTGTTTTAACACTGATTCTAGTTCTCTGTTAACGGACTGCGAGGACCCCACGAAGACAAGCAGGCAACCATGGCTTATCTTACAAGTGCCATGAAAACGAAAATATAGTACAAGCGCAGCTCTTTAATCTACAAGAGAGTGAAACACACGACAAGGTACTGCTGCTTATCAACATCGTACTTACCGCACATAACAGTTGTAACAGTGGATGATATTTATGTCTTTCTTTTAACACTGATTCTAGTGCTGTGACAACGGATTGCGAGGACCCCACAAGGACAAGAAGTCACCCACAGCTTATCTACGACCGTCTTACAAGTGACAAGACAAAGAAGATATAGTACACGCGCAGCTTTTATCTACAAGAGCGAAGCACACAACAAGGTACTGCCGCTTATCTACGTCGGACTTACCGCACCTAACAGTTAGAATGGTGGACAATCTTTATGTGTCTTTGTTTTGACAATGATTCTAATGCTTTGATAACGTACTGCAAGGACTCCACGAAGACAAGCAGGCAACCGCGGCTTATCTACGTCCGCCTTACAAGTGCCAAGAAAATGAAATTATAGTACACACGCAACTCTTTAATCTACAAGAGTGAAGAAAACGACAAGGTACTGCCGCTTATCTACGTCGGACTTACCGCACCCAACACTTATATTGGTGGATTATCTTTATGTCTCTGTTTTGACAGTGATTCTAGTGCTTTGATAACGGACTGCAAGGATGCCACGAAGACAAGCAGGCACCAGCGGCTTATCTACGTCTGTCTTACAAGTGCCAAGAAAACGAAAGTATGGTACACACGCAGCTCTTTAATCTACAAGAGTAAAGCACACGACAGGGTACTGCCGCTTATCTACGTCGGACTTACTGCACCTAACAGTTATAATGGTGATGATCTTTATGTCTTTGTTTTGACAATGATTCCAGTGCTTTGATAACGTACTGCAAGGACACCACGAAGAGAAGCAGGCACCCGCGGCTTATCTACGTCTGTCTTACAAGTGCCAAGAAAACCAAAGTATACTACACACGCAGCTCTTTAATCTACAAGAGTGAAGCACACAAGATACTCTCGCTTAGCTTCATCGGACTTACCTCACCTAACAGTTATAACGGTAATCACAAAACAAGGATCAAAAGCGCTCCCAGAAAGATGACCAAGGCCTCTGTGATACCAACCAAGGCGATGAAAGGTCCAATGCGAAATACAGAGAAGACATACCTCTCTAAACGTACCCACCTGCAGTTCTGTATCCTCCTCGAATCCAAGGGGTCTCCGGTGGTTCCGACGATGTGAAGATTACCGTGATTTCGGCAACAGCTGTTCGGCGCTACCTACCATCTCGCCAGCAAGAACAACGCGGAACACTCAGAATCCTTATTCAGAAAAGCTTCAATGCATTGAGAGGGAGAGCATAAGCTCACAGAACGGAGACCCCAAGGGACAAAAACCAAGCCCTTATATAGGTTAACAGCCCTCGCCTCGGACATGTCAAACTCTGGCTGCAACACGTTTGACGTGATGGGAGAGGCAGAGAGCAAGGGATGGAAAGTCACTATGCACATGCATACTGGCTTGATTACGGGTGGTGCTGTCAGATGTCAGCGCCATCTTGTAATGGATTGGGTGGTAACGGGCCACCCACACACAACAAATTCTTAATGTGCACTTAAAGAACAATAATCAATATCAATGAAACAAAAAACAAGGATAACCAAAACAATACTATAAAGTAAATTCCAGAGGAATGACAATCCATCAACCTCCAAGACAGAGAAACAGTTAGGGAAACAGCTTGATACTGGCATAAAAACAGACACTACACCACTGTCATCAACTTAAAGACCCAGGTACTAATACACACAAAATTTTAGCTGAATTTTGACAAATAAGCTAAAATTTTAAAATGAAATAAAAATAGCTTCTTCAAAAAACAGTGTTGACATAACTGTATGTCAACAAGAGGAAGAATGAATTCAGATACATATCTATCAACAGACAAAAATGGAAACAGCTTGATACAGGCATAAAAACAGACACCTGGCCATTGGAATCAAATGAAAGACACAGATACTAATCCTCACTGAAATTCAGCTAAAATTAGACAATGAAGTAAAGATAGCTTCTTCAAAAATAGTGATGGCATTACTGGATGTGACCAAGAGGAAGAATGAAACCAGATGCCTATCTATCAACATGCACAAAACTAATATCCAAAGGAATCTCGAAAATATATAAAGAGATCAATAAATTAGGCATGAAAAGATCAAACTGCCTTACCTTCTCTGAGGAATGGATGGATATGTTAGTGAGGATGCTTGTTTTTTCACGGATGCTAACCCTAAAGAATAAAACAGAAACCATATTACTGGGACTACCCATTGGACAATAGCTTAAGCATATTTCTGGAAAACCAATATCATAAATTAAACCATAGACATTAATATGTATAGTCTTCCCTTGTAAATTTCCAGCACCTTTCTCCATACAAGCTACATTGCTTTGTTATGACTCTGCCCTCTTTCCACATTGAATCTCAGTATTCATACTGGCGTAAACACTGCAAAGTCACTATCTGAAACAGATTTGTTATTTACCAATGGTATTCACAGCACAGACAGATGGGACTCTCACATAACCTTAAGCTGAAGAGAAAGCTGATAACAGTCTGCTCTCATTCTTCTATGGTTACTACCATCTATATTTCTTTAATTCTACTTCCACATTTTTGGAAACTATATATTTATATTCTTGTTCTTATGATTGACAATTGCTGAAAAGCATGCTTCAAATTTAAGAAATAAGAACTGCATAATACAAAATGCAAGAGGACAGAGGCATTGGGGACAAAGTAGTGAGGGTAACTGTTGCAGTAGTTTCTTTGTCACAATAACCATGCTCCAAAGCAAGCATGCCCTTCTATCTACGAGATCCAAGGCCAGCAAGCGTCCTTAACCCATCCAAGGTTTACACCACAGACACCTATCCATCTGCAGGGTGTTGAGGTACAGAAACACAGCCTACTACAGGATAGAATGGATATAGGAAACACCATAGCTAAGAGAACTAAGAGATGGCAGACAAAGGAGAAATAACAAGCACACAGGTAGTCACAGCAAAAATCATACAAAACAGACAAGATTCTCATAACACGGTTTGTGCAGATACACATGCTTTTATGTAAGAATACCTCCAACAACGTAAAAGACAACATAATACTATGAGAATCCAGAGAACAGAAAACAGGAGAATTTGAACACCCTAATACAGAGGAAGTAAAAGAAATAGACTTTTAATGTAAAATTATAAAAGAAATAGAGTACATCAAACAGAATGTGAAAAACATCTTTAAACAAATGGATGAGAAGAACAAATTTGAAAAAATGAAAAATCCAAAGATACCCTAGGAAAGGAAACAAAGGAAAAGAAATCAAACCGGTAATGAAAAGACCCAAAGACTTAAAAAATGAAATGGAATAAATATATTAAATAAATGGATAAAATGAAAAGACCATGCACAAAGATAACTTAGTAACAAAGAAAAAGCAATCAATAGAAAGAGTTGAAGACTTGATAAATTAAATGCAGGAAATACATTAAAGAAAGCTATAGAATCAATCCTTCACTACATAAAAAGTTAATATTCATATTAAGGTAGAAGAAGCATACAGGAAAAAACCATACACTGAAAAAAAACCCAACCACATAATAATCAAACCAGATAAGATACAACATTAATTAAGAATATTAAGAACAGAGAAAGAAGACAGGATAATAATAATTATTAATAGATAAAAAATGACATCAAACTTAAAGCAATAAAAAGAGAGTGAGATGGCAAATTTCTACTCATAGCAGGAATATTTCTCAGGTTGAATTATGAATACCAAATATAAATTTCAATAATATAAGAGCACCCTAATTAATAGAAATCAATGTATACCTAAAACCACAAAATAGTTAGAGACTGAAACACTACTCTCTCAAGAATAGACAGGTCAACCATGCAGAAAGTAAACAGAAATAAGGGAGATAATGAAATAAATGGACCTAACATGCATTTGCATAACATTAAACACAAATAGTAAAGAATATACTCAAGTCAGCATCTTAAGAAACCCTCTCAGAAATTGACCACATATGGAGGCAGGCAGATCTCTGTGAGTTAAAGGCCAGCATGGCATAAAAGAGATAAATCAAGGACAGAAACTGCAACGAAACTCTGTATGGAAAATGGAAAAAATAAAAATAAAGAGGGGGGATAGAGAAATGGCTGAGTGCCTAAAAACATTGCCAGCTTTTACAAAGGTCATGAGTTCAATTACTGACCAACACATGATGGCTCACAAACATATGTAATGATGTCTGGCACCCTCTTCTTGCCTGCAGACACACAGACAGACAGAACAATGCATACACAATAAATAAATGAATGAATAAATACATGAATATTAAAAACAATTTTTTGCTTATTTTATCAGATCAACATGGATTAAACTTAGAGCACAACAACAATTATAAAAAAAAAGCCAACAAAGTCATGGAAACTGATCAACTACTAAACGATCACTGTGTCAGGGTGGAAATAAGGAAATTAAAGTCTTCCTTAAATTCAACGAAGATAAAGACACAACATAACCAAACAGAAAGCAGAAGTAGGAGGAAAATTCATCGTGTTAAGTGCCCACATTACAGGATCAGAAAAAGCACACATTAGCAAACTAACACCATGGGTGAAAGCCATAAAAAAGGCATTATTAACCAGAAATAGAAGGCTGAAAATTATCGAAAGGAGGACTGAAACAAACCAAATATAAACACAGGAAAGAATACAAAGAAAGCAATGAAACAAAGAAATGGTTATTTGAGTAAAAACAAATAAAGAGGTACAAAAAGGAGAACACGTGAATTAACAGGAAAAGAAATGAAATGTGGGACAGAGCAGACACTGATGGTATTCAGAAATAACTAGATATCACTACAAAGACCTATATGCCAAATATTTGGAGAATGTAAAAGAAATGGAATTCTTTTTAGATAAATGACATACCAAAAATCAGTAAGACCAGGGAAAAAATGCAAATAGACCATGAGGCGGTAAGGAAATATAGGCAGTCGTAAAAAAAACTACAAAGAAAAACACAGGAAAATTAGATTTAATGCATATCTTTAACAGAAATTGCAAAACCAGCCGATCCATAAACTCCTTAATGTATGTTGCAGAATAGAAACAGAAGAATAATTAAAGAGCTTGCTATGAAAAAACAGCGTGACAATGAAACAAAAACAGAAACAAAAACTCCAACAAGATAGAGAATAGCAAAACAATCT
This sequence comes from Microtus obscurus, assembly GCA_963919715.1. Lineage (NCBI taxonomy): Eukaryota > Metazoa > Chordata > Mammalia > Rodentia > Cricetidae > Microtus > Microtus obscurus. The sequence continues at coordinate 47,720 of CAWTZC010000352.1, read as the reverse complement.
CGCTCTTGAACATCGATGAAAAAATTACCAATAAAATAACTGAAAACATGATCACAAAAAAATAATACCTGGCTTTAACACATAGAAGCAGGCCTGGATCAAAACATGGAAACCCGTCAATCAAATCTATCACATAAATACGCTATTAGAAGAAGAAGCCAAATGATAATTTCAATAGATACTGGAAAATCATTTGACAAAGCTCAAAAATCATTCATGATAAAGGTGTTAAAGAGGCTAGGGTTACAAGGATCATAAATAAATATAAAAAAGCAACACATACGACAAAGCAACAGCTGTTTTCTAAGTAAATGTAGAGAAATTAAAATCTATTCCATTAAAATCTGGGGGAAAAAAATCAAAGTATATCTTCAACATGATGCCTAAAATTAAGACAATAGAAATAAGAAAAGAAAAAGGTCAAGAAGATTAGAATAGGTAAGGAAAAAGTAAAAATTTTATTATTTGCAGATGGTATGATGGCATACACCAGTAAACACAAAAAATATTAGAAATAACACCTAAGGATGATAAATGCAATCAGTGATGTGGCAGGATACAATATCAAAGGAAAACTAAATAAACAAAGAAGTAAATACCTCTTCTATACACAAAAGATAGAGAAGCAGAGGGAGAAATAAGAGAAACTTCATATTTCAGGACAGGGATTAATAGCATAAAGTATCTGGGAGTTGAAATAAACAGTACTGAAAAGTCCATTTGACAAGACTTTGTAGAAAAACTGAAAAGGAAAAAAAAATATTGAAAAATCTCCCATGCTCTTTGATGAATAGCATCAACACAGTAAATAGGGGAGCAATAGCAATGGCAATATATAAATTTCATACTTTACCCATTAAAATAAACCTAATTATTTACAGAGCTTGAGAAAACAATATTCAACTATATATACATAAAAAAGACAGGGAATCACACAGAAATCATGTACAGTGATATGACAGGCTGGCTTGTTAGTGTTCCTGTCACAACAGATAACGCACAAACAGCAGGACAGAGAAAATCAGATATCACAAGGTGATAAAACTGATTGGCCCACTAGCGGAGTCTGTTTAGCTAATGTAGCCTAATCACATTCCTCTCAACAACTTAGACAATGGGACAGAGCACATAGATACTTAAAAATATCCATCTTAAAATAATCTAGCAGCATTTATTAAAAAATATCCTTTTTCAGTGGTTGCTACTTGTCATGACTCAAACAATTAAAAGATAGCATAATAGCATACAGCATAAAGATTCTGTGTATTTTCCATCCTTGACCTTCTTGATTTGAATTTCTACTTCATAAATTTGATTTTAGATTTAGAGACAAGTTATATGTATATCTTTGACCTAAAATAACTCTATAGACCATGCTGTCCTGGATCTCGGATCACCCAGGATGGGACACACAAGAGCTGTGATGAAAAGTGTGTGCTACCACACATAGAACGCAAAGATATGAAAGTCCATGACTCCCAGGAATTGGGATTAAAGGGGCGCGCTACCCAACCTTTAAGTAAAAGATGATAACATGCCTCTGACCCTTAAACGACAGGGTCTCTGATCTTGTCATTCACAGAGGAGATATTATTACTAGAAATTCTTTGCAATCAATTCTTTCAGATGTCATTTGTCAATCACAATGAAAACAAACACCTGGCAATTTGATGCCTCCTCGTAGCTTCAGAAATGACTTCTCCTACCAAAGATTCATCATTAGAGGTGAACAACTCAACATTCATCATATGATGAATACATTCGCTCATAGCTGCTAATCTAAATGCTAAAGGATTAATCATATTTTTCAATCCGTTTGCATTTTCAGAAGCTAGAAATTCAAGAAATATTCGTCTACCTTCTGGGTCTATAACCCCCTATATCCTTAGCCATACTCAATCTGTGATAAAAGGAAAAAAAGGCTTCTCCATGTCCATGCCTAATCCTGGCATATAATTCAACCACTTTTTGCTGGATCTTGTATCCGATGACAAGCATTTAAAGCTGCTCGGTGGCATGGACACAGTGCTCCATCGGAATAAAAAGCTTGGACCTGTGTACCAGCATATTCTCATGCACCAAGAACTTGATCTTGGGAAACCTCCACAACTTTTGCTCTTCCTCGCTATCACATATGTTTAGCTTCTTGTATGAAATACTCAAAACAACAAGGAAGGTGCATCATATAAAACTGAACACAGTAACTGATGGAAACCATGGTGGGTACCTATAGCATTAGTAGCCCAAGACATTATCATTTACTTTATATGCAGAGCACAAACAAATATTAACAATAAATAGTAATAAATTAATATCTTTTACATCATTCATTTCTATAGGCATCCACATGGCTTGTCTGACCGCCCTTGTGCAAGTAAAGTTGATGCTTGTCATTATTGTCTTTTGTGAATGAATCCTGAATCTCCTGACCTGCATGAGTTTCTATTATAGATTTGAGGTTATTAGGAACAACATAATGTTCCTGAATGACAGAACATCAAAAATACTACTGATACCTAGTAACCAGTAAATTATACACATATCCATGGAAAACTCACATGATATAACCCACTGTAGAAGCAAGCAAAACTGTAAAATATGTGTTGGAAATTAAAACTGCCATACCACCTATTATCCACCTGGTGGCGCTGTTGAAAGTCGTGACAAAAGAGGTTTGTATTTCAGTGTGCACCTAATGTCTGTTAAAAACTGGGAATTAGGACGCGATGCGGGCGCCGGCAGAGGCGGAGACGCGACGCGGGCGCCGGCAGAGGCGGAGACGCGACGCGGGCGCCGGCAGAGGCGGAGACGCGACGCGGGCGCCGGCAGAGGCGGAGACGCGACGCGGGCGCCGGCAGAGGCGGAGACGCGACGCGGGCGCCGGCAGAGGCGGAGACGCGAGCGCCGGCAGAGCGGAGACGCGAGCGCCGGCAGAGCGGAGACGCGAGCGCCGGCAGAGCGGAGACGCGAGCGCCGGCAGAGCGGAGACGCGAGCGCCGGCAGAGCGGAGACGCGGGCGGGCGACATAGGCCAGAGGCTGCAGCCACAGGCTGCAACCACAGACTGCAACCGGACGGCAGCAGAGGACGCAGGAATCACCCCACCGCGATTGAATCAAGGAGGTAGGCCTTTGGTTGACGAGGTTCCGGGCAGACGAGGAGCCGGGTCCTGTCCCTGAAGACCCTACTGAGGGGTGACAGGAATCTTGGCCCCCGGCAGGAGCCAGGAAACAGAGCAGGGGCAATTTGTAAGAGGACCCTCTGGCCAGCAGAGAAACCTGTTCCAATTTTAAAAGACCGTTTAGGTAGCATTGATAGGAGGACATGGGCAGGCGCCAAGGCAGAATTTCACCCAATAATCTGAAAAACAACATGAAAACACCAGAACCCAATGATCTTACAACAGAAGGTCTTGAACACCCTAACACAGAAGAAGTGGAAAAAATTAACTTTATGAAAGCAATAGAGTCCCTTAAACAACATGTAAAAAACACCCTTATAGAAATAGAGGAGAAGTACGACAAAAAGTTTGAAGAAATGAATAACTACATACATGATACCCTGGAAAATCAAGAAAAAACGATCAAACAGGTAATGGAAACAGTTCAAGAATTGAAAACTGAAAGGGTAGCAAGGAAGAAAACGCAAGCTGAGCACCAGCCGGATATGGAAAACCCAGGTCAACGAGCGGATTCTACAGAAACAAGCATAATCAATAGAATACAAGAAATAGAAGAAAGAATCTCAGATTCTGAGGACACCATAGAGAAAATAAACACACTGATCAAAGAAAACAGCAAAGCCAACAAATCCTCATCACAAAACATGCAGGAAATATGGGACACAATAAAAAGACCAAACATAAGAATAATAGGAATTGAAGAAGGAGAAGAGTCACAGCTCAAAGGCCCAGAAAATATTTTTAACAAAATTATGGAAGAAAACTTCCCCAACATAAAGAAAGAAATTCCTTTGAATATTCAAGAAGCATACAGAACACCAAACAGATTGGATCAAAGAAAAACATCCCCTCGCCATATAATAATCAAAACACAGAATATACAGGTTAAAGAAAGAATATTAAGAGCTGCAAAGGAAAAAGGCCAAGTAACTTATAAAGGTAAACCGATCAGACTTACACCTGACTTCTCTATGGAAACCATGAAAGCCAGGAGGTCCTGGATAGAAGTACTGCAGAAGCTAAGAGACCATGGATGCAAACCCAAACTACTTTACCCAGCCAAGCTATCGTTCACTATCAATGGAGAAAACAAGACATTCCAGGATAAGAACAAATTTAAGCAATACATAGCCACAAATCCAGCCCTCCAGAAAATAATAGAAGGAAAATCACAACCCAAGGAATCCAACATGGTCAACACTGCGTACAAGAACTCAGGCATCTAGAGTCCCTTCACCAGCACAACTCAAAGAAGGGAGACACATAAACTCTACTACCAAAAACAATAAGAATAACTGGAGTAAACAACCACTGGTCATTATTATCACTTAATATAAATGGTCTCAATTCACCTATAAAAAGGCACAGGCTAAGAGATTGGATACGAAAACAGGATCCAACATTCTGCTGTTTGCAGGAAACACATCTCAACCACAAAGACAGGCATCTACTCAGAGTAAAGGGGTTGGGAAAAGGTCTTTCAAGCAAATGGTCCTAAGAAAAAAGCAGGTGTGGCCATATTAATCTCTAACAAAACTGACTTCAAACTAAAATCAATCAGAAGAGATCGAGATGGACACTTTATACTTATAACAGGAACAAGTCATCAGGATGACATATCAATCCTGAATATCTACGCCCCTAATACAAAAGCACCCACTTATCTAAAAGAAATATTACTAGAACTGAAGGCAGACATTAAACCACACACACTAGTAGTAGGAGACTTCAATACACCTCTCTCTCCAATGGACAGGTCAATCAGACAGAAACCTAATAGAGAATTAAGAGAATTATTGGAGGTAATGAACCAATTGGACTTAACAGACATCTATAGATCACTCCACCCAAATAGGAAAGAATATACCTTCTTCTCTGCAGCTCATGGAACTTTCTCGAAAATTGACCACATACTCGGAAACAAAGGAAACCTCCACAGATACAAAAATATATCAGTGTCCACCTGTGTCTTATCAGATCACCACGGATTAAAGTTAGAAGGCAACAACAATACTACCCCTAGAAAGCCAACAAACTCATGGAAACTGAACAGTCAACTACTAAACCACACCTGGGTCAAGGAAGAAATTAAGAAAGAAATTAAAGTCTTCCTTGATTTTAATGAAAATAAAGAGACAACATACTCAAACCTATGGGACACGTTGAAAGCAGTGCTAAGAGGAAAGTTCATAGCACTAAGTGCCCACTTAAAGAAAACAGAGAAAGCATACATTGAGGACTTAACAGCACACCTGAAAGCTCTAGAAAAAAAAGAAGCAGATGTGCCCAGGAGGAGTAGAAGACTAGAAATAATCAAACTGAGGGCTGAAATCAACAAAATAGAAACACAGAAAACAGTTCAAAAAAATCAATGAAACAAAAAGTTGGTTCTTGGAGAAAATCAACAAGATCGACAAACCCCTATCCAAACTAATTAAACAACAAAGAGAGAACATGCAAATAAATAAGATCAGAAATGAAAAGGGGGACATAACCACAGACACAGAGGAAATTCAGAGAATCATTAGATCTTACTACAAAAGCCTGTATGCCACAAAACTGGAAAATGCAAAAGAAATGGACATCTTTTTAGATAAGTATCATATACCAAAGCTAAATCAAGACCAGGTGAATGATCTAAATAGACCGGTTAGTCGTGAAGAACTAGAAGCTGTTATCAAAAATCTCCCCTCCAAAAAAAGCCCAGGACCAGATGGTTTCAATGCAGAATTCTATCAGAACTTCTGAGAAGAGCTAATTCCTATACTCCTTAATGTATTTCACAATATAGAAACAGAAAAGTCATTGCCAAATTCTTTTTATGAAGCTACAGTTACCCTGATACCAAAATCACACAAAGACCCAACCAAGAAAGAGAATTACAGGCCTATCTCACTCATGAATATTGATGCAAAAATTCTCAATAAAATACTGGCAAACCGAATTCAAGAACATATTAGAAAAATTATCCATTATGATCAAATAGGCTTCATCCCAGAGATGCAGGGCTGGTTCAACATACGCAAATCTATCAATGTAATCCACCATATAAATAAACTGAAAGAAAAAAACCATATGATCATTTCATTAGATGCTGAAAAAGCATTCGACAAAATTCAACACCCCTTTATGATAAAGGTCTTGGAGAGATTAAGGATACAAGGGTCATACCTAAATATAATAAAAGCTATTTACAGCAAGCCGACAGCTAACATTAAATTGAACGGAGAAAAACTCAAAGCCATCCCACTAAAATCAGGAACAAGACAAGGATGTCCACTCTCTCCATACCTCTTCAATATAGTGCTTGAAATTCTAGCAATAGCAATAAGACAACATAAGGGGATCAAGGGGATTCATATTGGAAAGGAAGAAGTTAAGCTTTCGTTATTTGCAGATGATATGATAGTATACATAAGCGACCCCAAAACCTCTACCAAAGAACTTCTACAGCTGATAAACATCTTTAGTAATGTGGCAGGATACAAGATCAACTCCAAAAAATCAGTTGCCTTCCTATACACTAAGGATAAAGAAACAGAGAGGGAAATCAGAGAAGCATCACCTTTCACGATAGCCACAAAGAGCATAAAATATCTTGGGGTAACCCTGACCAAGGAAGTGAAAGATCTATTTGACAAAAACTTTAAGTCTTTGAAGAAAGAAATAGTAGAGGACACCAGAAAATGGAAGGATCTCCCTTGCTCTTGGATTGGGAGGATCAACATAGTAAAAATGGCAATTCTACCAAAAGCAATCTATAGATTCAATGCAATCCCCATCAAAATTCTTCACAGAGCTGGAGAAGATAATAATCAACTTTATATGGAAAAACAAAAAACCCAGGATAGCCAAAACAATCTTATACAATAAAGGAACGTCTGGAGGCATTACCATCCCTGACTTCAAACTCTATTACAGAGCTACAGTATTGAAAACAGCTTGGTATTGGCATAAAAACAGAGAAGTTGACCAATGGAATCGAATAGAAGACCCTGACTTTAACCCACAAACCTATGAGCACCTGATTTTCGATAAAGGAGCTAAAAGTATACAATGGAAAAAAGAGAGCATCTTCAACAAATTGTGCTGGCAAAACTGGATGTCAATCTGTAGAAGAATGAAAATAGATCCATATCTATCACCATGCACAAAACTCAAGTCCAAGTGGATTAAAGACCTCAATATCAGTCTGAACACACTGAACCTGATAGAAGAGAAAGTGGGAAGTACTCTACAACAAGTGGGCACAGGAGACCACTTCCTACGTAAAACCCCAGCAGCACAGACAGTAAGGGCCTCATTGAATAAATGGGACCTCCTGAGACTGAGAAGCTTCTGTAAAGCAAAGGACACTGTCGCCAAGACAGAAAGGCAACCCACTGACTGGGAGAAAATCTTCACCAACCCCGCAACTGACAAAGGTCTGATCTCCAAAATATATAAAGAACTCAAGAAACTAGACCGTAAAAGGCTAATCAACCCAATTATAAAATGGGGCACTGAGCTGAACAGAGATCTCTCAACAGAAGAAGTTCAAATGGCCAAAAGACACCTAAAGTCATGCTCAACTTCCTTAGCGATCAGGGAGATGCAAATCAAGACAACTTTAAGATACCATCTTACACCTGTCAGAATGGCTAAAATCAAAAACACCAATGATAACCTTTGCTGGAGAGGTTGTGGAGAAAGGGGTACACTCATCCATTGCTGGTGGGAATGCAAACTTGTGCAACCACTCTGGAAAGCAGTGTGGAGGTTTCTCAGGAAATTCGGGATCAACCTACCCATGGACCCAGCAATACCACTCTTGGGAATATACCCAAGAGAGGGCGTATCATACAACAGAAGTATATGCTCTACTATGTTCATAGCAGCATTGTTCGTAATAGCCAGAACCTGGAAACAACCTAGATGCCCTTCAATTGAAGAATGGATGAAGAAAGTATGGGATATATACATATTAGAATACTACTCAGCAGTAAAAAACAAGGACTTCTTGAAGTTTGCAGGCAAATGGATGGAAATTGAAAACACTATCCTGAGTGAAGTAAGCCAGACCCAAAAAGAGGAACATGGGATGTACTCACTCATATTTGGTTTCTAGTCATAAATAGAGGACATTGAGCCTATAATTCGGGTTCTTAGAGAAGCTAAATAAGGAGAACCCAAAGAAAAACATATAGGCATCCTCCTGAATATTAACCTTCATCAGGCGATGAATGGAGACAGAAACAGAGACACACATTGGAGCACCGGACTGAAATCTCAAGGTCCGAATCAGGACCAGAAGGAGAGAGAACACGAGCAAGGAACTCAGGACCGCGAGGGGTGCACCCACACACTGAGACAAAGGGGATGGTCTATCGGGAATTCACCAAGGCCAGCTGGCCTGGGTCTGAAAAAGACTGGGTTAAAACCGGTCTCGCTGAACATAGCGGACAATGAGGACTACTGAGACCTCAAGAACAATGGCAATGGGGTTTTGATCCTACTGCACCTATTAGCTTTGTGGGAGCCTAGGCAGTTTGGATGCTCACCTTACTAGACCTGGATAGAGGTGGGTGGTCCTTGGACTTCCCACAGGGCAGGGAACCCTGATTGCTCTTTGGGCTGTTGAGGGAGGGGGATTTGATCGGGGGAGGGGGAGGGGAAGGGGAGGTGACGGTGGGGAGGAGACAGAAATCTTTAATAAATAAATAAATAAATGAAAAAAAAACTGGGAATTACTAATTGATCAAAAAAGTGAACGTAATTGAATCAATGCCATACACGGAACCATAAACCAAGAATACAGAGGCAAAAAAGAGTACCGCAATGCCATAATGTGGTCAACACACAGCTTTCTCATTATCCAACCACACATACTTTTTTGGTTCTCCGCCCAGAGATATGATGAGCAAAAACCTGCATTAAGCAGTAGAGAATTGGCCGCCCCAATCCCTTCAAAATGTGGTGCGTAATACCCCACTTTTATTCTATAGAAGACCTGGGAATGTTATGGTTTGATGTGTCTTAAAGAATTTGAGCTGTGTAACGCCATAGAGGATCTTGCATCATTCTTTTTAGAAAATATATAAAAATAACCTACACGCCTCAGGGGATGCATCGGTACGAGAAGTCCATGACAAGAAAAATTTGACATAGACCGATGACATTCTTAAGTTCACCATTGCAACGTGAGCAAAAGAGCCCAAACACACACAGTTTCCAAGGAGAAAAATACCTTTAGCCAAAACTCTCACGTCGAAAGAAAAGCAAACAGGCCACAACTGATTGCAAGCAATGTGACCCTTAATGCAAATACAGAGACACAGGGCACACAGCACTGTGACTATTTATCAGCATTAAAGTAGCTGTGTGACACCCATCTGCCTAGGATGGAACATAGCTCCACCTGGTATGCCAGGCTGCCTTGTATACTGATACTATATTGTCGAGATGCCTGCAGCGGTTCCAGTTGAAACTCATAAACAGCGCCATATAGTGTATGACAGGTAAAAGGAGGGTTTTTTAATGGGACCCTACCTTGTCTTATGCTCCAACTGTGGTAAAAATAGCAAGTATCCTATATGACTCTGGAGGTACCTCCTTCTACTTATTATCTGGTTTTGGCATCCTTCTTAATGTTGTATCATTGTTGCCTAAATTGATAACACAAATACAACGATAGGCAAAATTGACTTTTTATGTGATGGTACTCGGAATGTACATGAAAGGTTCCAAGCTGCTGAATTTTAATTTCATAAGTTATTGCCTAGTTTTACCAAAAAAGAAGGACTGGATATACCAACAGGATGGGAACTTACATGATTTGCAGGGGCAGTTCAAGGAGGAGATTTTATCTTTAAAAGCATGTCTGTTCCTCATCAAAAGCACAGGGTCCTTAACGGGAACATTCCATGACACACTCAATGCCCAGTGCAGCCAACCCATGCCATCATGCCTGGGAAATCCTGCACAGAAACACAAGTCATACTCCAAAGATCAGTAACCCTCCTATACACAAAGGATATGGAAGCAGAGAGGGAAATCAGAGAAGTGTCACCTTTCACGATAGCCACAAGCAGCATAAAATATCTTGAGGTAACTATAACCAAGGAATAGAAAGATCTATTTGAGAAGAACTCTAAGGCAATGAAGAACGAAACTGAATAGGATAACAGAAAATGGAAGAATCTCCCTTGCTCTTTGATTAGGAGGATCAACATAGTAAAAATGGCAATTCTACCAAAGGCAATTTATAGATTCAATGCAATACCCATCATGGGACCATCAAAATTCTTCACACATATGGAGAAGACAATAATAAACTTAGTATGGAAAAACAAAAAACAGAGGATAGCCAAAACAATCTTATACAATAAAGGAACTTCTAGAGGCATTACCATCCCTGACTTCAAACTCTACTACAGAGCTACAGTAATAAAAACAGTGTGGTATTGGCATAAAAACAGAGAAGTCGACCAATGGAATCAAATAGAAGACACAGATTGTAAAACACAAAGCTATGAACACTTCATTTTCGTTAAAGGAGTTAAAAGTATACAACGGAAGAAAGAAAGCATATTCAACAAATGGTGCTCGCACAACTGGATATCAACCTGAAGAATGAAAATAGACCCATATCTATCACCTTGCACAAAACACAATAACAAATGGATGAAAGACCTTAATATCAGTACGAACACAATGATCCTGATAGAACAGAAAGTGGGAAGTACCAAACAACAGATGGGCACAGGCAAGCGCTTGCTAGGTATAAACCCACCAGCACAGACATGAAGGAAAACATTGAATACATGAGACCTACTAAAGCTGAGAAGCTTTTGTAAAGCAAAGGACACTGTCACTAAAGACAGCAAGGAAACCTACTGACTGGGAGAAGATCTTCACCAACCCCGCAGCAGAAAAAGGTATGATCAACAAAATATATAAAGAAATCAGGAAACTAGACTTAAAAATGCTAAATAACACAATTCAAAAATGGGGCACTGAACTGAACAGAGAATTCGCAGCAGAAAAAGTGCTAATAGCCAAATGACACTTAAGGTCATGCTCAACCTCCTTAGCGATCAAGAAATGAAAATCAAAACAAGTTTAAGATATAATCTTACACCTATCAGAATGGCTAAAATCAGAAACACCAAGGATAGCCATTGCTGGAGAGGCTGTGGAGTAAAGGGTACCCTCATCCATTGCTGGTGGGAATACAACCTTGTTCAACCACTTTGAAAATCAGTATTCCAGTTTCTCAAGAAATTCAGGATCAACATAACCCTAGACCCAGCAATACCACTCTTGGGAATATACACAAGAGATGACCTATAATATGACAAAAGCATTTGTTCAACTATGTTCATAGCAGTATTATTTGTAATAGCAATAACCTGGAGACAGCCTAGATGACCTACAATGGAAGAATGGATGAAGATAGTGTGTAACATATACACATTAGTGTACTCTGCTGCAGTAAAAAACAATGACTTCTCGAATTTTGCATGAAATTGGATGGAAATAGAAAAGACTGTCCTGAGTGAAGTAACCCAAACATAAAAGGAATAACATGGGATGTACTCACTCATAATTTGCTTCTAGCAATAAATAAAGGTCATGGAGTGTATACCAGGTGAACATAGAGAAGTTAAATGAGAAGGTGAATCGAAGGAAAAACATACAGTTATCCTCTTGGATGGGGGAAGTAAACAAAAGTGACAGGGAGAAAATTGGGATCTTTGGAGTGGGGTGGGATGTGCATAATGAGGGATAGGTAGAGAAAAGTGAGAAAGGGAGAATTGGGGGAACATGGGGAAACAGGATGATTGGGGAAAGAAAGGTTGGATAGGGAAGCAGGGTAGCACATATCTTAGTTAAGGGATGTCAGAGACCCAAAGTGGAGCACTGGACTGAGCTACCAAGGTACCAACAAGGAGCGGAAGAAGGGACAGCATGAGCAAGGATGGCATGACCACGAAGGGTGAACCCACCCACTCAGACAATGGGGCTGTTCTAGTGGGAACTCACCAAGACCAGCTGTACTGTGTCTGAAAAAGCATGGGATAAAACCGGACTCTCTGATCATGATGAACAATAAGGGCTGATGAGAAGCCAATGACAATGGCGCGGGGTTTTGATCATACTTAATTGTCTGGCTTGGTGGGAGCATAGCCAGTTGGGACCTTCCCCTTCCTAGACATGGACGGAGGGGGCAGGACCTTGGACCTTCCACAGACCATGGGACCCTGACTGCTCTTTGGACTGGAGAGGGAGGGGGAGAGGAGTGGGGGGAGGGAGAGAATGGTGGGAGGAGGTGGAGGGAAATGGGAGGCAGGGAGGAGGCGCATCCCTTTTTTTCCTTTTCTCAATAAAAAAAGAAGCTAAAAAAAAGACCCAGGGAGCCGCTGTCTTGGGATAATCAAGATACATCAGAATTAAGAAAACAAGGCATCAGATGGCTCTTCTTTTCAGAAAGTACTGTTTCCTACTCTATGTCTCTCTCATGGCTGTCAGCTATAACTAAACATGCTACCTCAAATACAGAAACTCGTCTGAGACAGCAGTCTCAGCTCAATGCCTGTGTGCACCACACACTCACAAACACACACAGACACACACACACATGGCATATCATCAGCTGATGTTTAGAAAGCAGGATGAATTAATTGATATAGTAAATCAGCTCTGTTGTCTAATATAGTGAAAAACACCCATCAAAAAGAATCATGAAAATCCTTCCATTTGTGTTGTGTACTATAACTGGTATGGAGATCCAGGGTAGAGCTAACCACTAGTTGAACATTGAAGCCCAGTGGTGGTGCTAATGGTGGTGGTGGTGATTCATGTATTTAATGACAGCACTTGGAAGGTAGAGAAAGGAAGTGATAATATGTGGTACAGACAGAATCTCACACTTTTAAGTGAAGAAAGGAAAAAAACGCATAGGAAACGTGTCAAGACTTTGATCACAGACTGCCCACAAAAAGCGAATAGGTACAGATGCAAAGAAAGCAGAAAGGGTTTTTGTAAAGTTAGAACTAAACCAACCATAACTCTGCCCATGACCCCTTGTACCCAGTGAACAGAATAACTGTGGCAGAGAGCCATTTATCTTATTATTTCCCCAGGTACTTTTGAGCCTTCCTACTGACAAAGGGGGGATAGACAGTTTGAATAAGTGCCCTGCAGGGGGACAGGCCATCTGTGCAACAATATAATCAACTTTTACAGGGAGGAAGGCAGAGTCTGTGGCAGTTGATCAATACCATGGATCTATGAGGACAACACCAGCATCAGCAACAGAGAACTTATACATGAAAATTGTAAGAACATTCAGGAAATCCATGGGTACAACACAGACAAAACTATGACTATTGCTGCCTTGAGCTTCACTGAGATGAAGAGAATATTGCAGAGCTTCAAGACCTGACAGCCATCCTTCCAGAACTATAAGAACTGTCAATGCAATATTCAGCCACATGGTGGCAGCACGTGCCTACTATGCTGCTGACGTGCAACACACTCATAAAGAAGTAGGAGTTGGAGAAGCCTCAAAAAATCAGGTAAAAGGTTTTATAAACAATCACTTTGAATGCATCCCAAAGACATCACAACAAAAAGAGTTTGGTCCAAACACGTCATGTCATCTAAGAGAAAAGGCCCTCTCCAACACAGGTTTAACAATGGCTCTGGCTACACCAGTGAGTAGGTATTCAGGGAACAACCACTATGGAATCTGCCAGTGATTAGGAAAAAAATGCTACATTCTGGGAACAAACACTATAGGAGTCCATAGGACAATGAGAGGAACTGCAGCCCAGAAAGCCTGTCACCAGGTGAAAGGGTGAAAAGGAGATGGTTCACTCAGGCCTTATCAACACAACTCTAACGAAGGAAAGATTTTGATTGAGGATGGCTAACAGCTTTATAGGATTTTGTCCATTATCATCATAGCAGAAAGCATTGTGGATGCAGGCAGATAAGGTACTGGAGAAACAGCTGAGATAAGTCAATGCAGATCAGCAGGAAGCAGAAAGTGAACATGACATACCTATTCCAACAAAACTGTACCTCCTGATGGTGCCACTCAACATGGGATTTTTTCTACTTTTTATGGTAATAGAAAAAGGAAGCAATACTTAAAAGAATGTTAGGAAAAGATAAATGTGTAGATGACCATACTAAAAAAGGACTTTGATATATGAACATGATTATGTATAGATGGATCCAGGATAAAGAAGACTGGAAAGGTTTTACAAACTATAAAGGTATGCGAAAATTGTTTAACGTACATAAGCATGAGAATTAGAGATCATATATTTAGTAAAGTTTGCAAGGTCAGATTCAAACTATTTCAAGGACTCATTGAAAGGCATGTCAAACAAAGTTTATTTATTGAGTTGTCTCTGACTGATGAAGTCTTTCTTATAAAGTTGTTCCTAGCACAAAACTAGTATAAAACTAATCTTATTCTAGCTGTTTCAAAATCATTCTTAGAGGCTATTATAATATCATTAGATGGACAAAATGGTGAACTATTTCTCTCATCAATATACAACCTCAGTGAGGTACCCACTAACAAAGCCTATTTAATGATCATTTATTGTCCTGTACATGGGGGGCCATGGAAAACCCAATCAATGAAATGGAATCATTATAAAGACTACAAAAGGAGATTCAACGTGGGAAACTTTTATTCAAGGCTTCAAAGGAAAAAAAAACAGTACATAAAGCAAAGCTTTTGGCTTATCCTAACATGAATGGGAAACTAATAATAGAAAGACTTGAAGAATGTGATTACTTCACTTCACAAGTGACCTATAAAGAATAGATGGTCAACTGGCTCTAAAAAAGAAAGAAAGGTTGATTTTTGCCACCTGCATTGTTCTTCAGGAATCAAGA
Source organism: Microtus obscurus (assembly GCA_963919715.1). Lineage (NCBI taxonomy): Eukaryota > Metazoa > Chordata > Mammalia > Rodentia > Cricetidae > Microtus > Microtus obscurus. The sequence continues at coordinate 32,642 of CAWTZC010000352.1, read as the reverse complement.
AAGGCATACATTTAAAAACAATAAAATAGCAGTAATGTTGGCCAGGGCCACATTTGACTCAGATCTATTTTGGTTGAACTAATGTAACTATAGCATTTTAGCTTTATGGCAAGGTCAGCTCTTTATCCAGATTATTGATTGACATGGCATGTGGACAGACCAGCCAGGACATTCATTGATAATCTAAAATTGATTACCTAATTATTAATTAGGTAATTGATACATTGCTAAACACTGTTTATCTCAACAACTGTTGAAGTGGGAACCTTATCAACCACTATCCTTTCTCTCACTTTCGGCACTGTGAATCTATCAGCTTCAAGCTGGAACTATGTACTTAGTTCTTGCACAAATCACTCTTCATTTATAAGATACGACAAAAGACAGAGATCATGGAGGTCACTCATTAGGTGGTATTTTTCCTTATCACAGACCAGTCAAGGCCCAGACCTGAAGGAATTGCATGACTACCTACACAGCACTGAGCAGCAGAGGCAGAATTCGGTGTTTAAAGCAATTTTCAATTACATACCATGAGGCAACAACATTACATTATACACTAAATACACACTGTTAACAAACCTTTACTTCATAGCTGGGAGGTCCTGCAAACAGACACAGGAGAGATTCAAACAATAATTGTTAAAAAGTGGCCTTGGATTAGAACACAATAAAGGATACATGGAAACAGAAGCAAGACAGAAATTGTGATAATAATGTAATTACAATATCAAAAAATTGGGGGCTGAGAGATGGCTCAGAGGTTAAAAGCACTGCCAGCTCTTACAAAGGTCCTGAGTTCAATTCCCAGCAACCACATGGTGGCTCACAACCATCTGTAATGAGATCTGGTGCCCTCTTCTGGACTGCAGGAATACACGCAGACAGAATACTGTAGACTTAATAAATAAAAAAATATAATAAAAAAACTCAAAAAATTACGGTAAAAAGTTGAAAGAAGCTTCATGCTAAATGCTACAGAGGATAGGCATCTGTGTTAGAGCACACCAAATACAACTTTCAACATTCTCTTGGGGTATACAGTCATATTTGGCAGAACCACACCCTTTTATAAAGTTGTACTTTGCTTGAAATACTGTAACTACAGTAATTTGGTTTAATGATAACTTAAGTTTTTATGCAGATCCTTGAATGCGTGGTTTGTGGTGTGCCACTAATTGCTCATTCTATGGAGTTTTTGGGAACAAAAACCTAACCTCTGAAAGTTGCTTGCTCCAATACAGAGAGAAACAAAAGGTGAATGAACAGCCCCGCCCCCCCCACACACACTTTCTAGGCCCTCCATAGCGACATCCAGGAGTATAGGTATACAGACTTCAAATATAATACATTATAACATGACTTGGTCTTTCCATGTTCCAGTTTGTCTAACAAGCAAAAGTGAAAGTTTACACTGTTATGCTGCTAAAAACTCCTCAAGTTTACATTCTAAATTAATAGCATATTACTTAGCCGTGAATGTTTAAAACAGGAACAGGTACTAAAGATGTCCTTCAAGGACGGAACACATGCCTAGTATGTGCAAGGTCCTGGATTCAATCCAAGTACACCAATGGCTTTATAAGGATTTCTATTACTATGAAGACACACCACATTCAACACAATTCTTATAAAGGTAGCACTCTCACAGTTCAGAGGTTTGGTCCATTATCATCATGATGGGAAGCAAGGCAAGATTCAGGAAGACATTGTGCTGGAGGAGGTGAGAGTTCTTACACCCCCAAACACAAGCAACAAGAAGTAGTCTGTCTCGCTAGCGCGGCTTGAGCAGAAATGAGACCTGAAAGCCCACTTCCACAGTGACACACCTCCTCCAACAAGGTAACACATACGCCCATAAGGCCACACCTAATAAAATTATAAGGGATTAAGAGAAGCGATGGAGAGGTGATGACATTGGCCAGGGAATCTCAATGAACGTACTACAGTCAAGCTCACTCTCTTGGAATATCACTCGAACCACCCCAGCTGAATTCTTTAAGGGGTCTTTGACATTTAAGTCTTTGCACTATCCACTGTATTTTAGTCTAAAGGCTACGCAGACAGATGGGATGTATCTTCATAAAGTTTGTGTCACTGGGACAAAATACCTATAGTCGCCACACTGCAAAGAAGGAGGGTTTGTTGTAGCACACAACTTTGGAGATTGCAGTCTGTGACACAGTCTTGAGGGCTACCTTGGGGCAGAAAGTCATGGCAGGGAATGCAGAGTGGGGCAAAGATGAGCATCTCATGGTATTCAGGATCAGAAAGATACTGGGAGTTCCCTCTTGGGATAGAACGGATAATGAGCATATTTATATGATCACAAAGAATTCCCAGGTTCTATGAATCATATATCTTTGCTGATATTATAGGTATTTACAAAACAATAAACTATTGTTAAATGTGTATGTGATACATTAAAACTAATTAAAAAATCAAAAATGAGGAAAAGGCTTTTCATTGTGGACAGCTTAAGCTGTCCCAGAACTCATGCTATGGACCAGAGTGATCTTGAACTCAAGAGATCAAGGTCATCAACCTCTGACTCAAGGTTGAGATTAAAAGTATGCGTCACCACACCTACCTTCACTCTTTGTGATTAATTATTAAAAATTACATTTAGTGATGGGTGGTGGTGGTACATGCCTTTATTCCCAGAATTTGGGAAACAGAGGCAGGGAGAGTTATGATTTATGAGTTTGAAGCTCATCTACTCTGCAGAGAAAATTCTACGACAGTCAAGGCTTCACAGGGAAGCACTGTCCTGAAAATACAAAAAAAAATATATTTGAGTGTGTGTCTCTGTATGTGAATGCTGACACACCAGGGTACAGGTGCAGGTGACAGCTGACTACCTTCAAATACTACTGCTCGTACTTAGGATCAAACGTTTTTATGTTGGGCAACAAGTGACATATCTGCGGGACTCATTTAACACTTTTCTACCGAAAATGTACTTATTGTTTTGACTCACGCTATGAGATAGGAGATTGCTAATGACACACATAGCATAAGCATGTTTGTATTACAGAATGGCAAAATATGCGAGTTTTATGACTTGTGGGTAATGTGTGTTCTGCTTTCCTCACTAGCTTCCCCTTCAACCTTCTCAAGACAGGGTTCTCTGTTGCCTACATGTCCAGCAACTGGCTGTGCACACCACGCAGGACTCAAGCTCACAGTATTCGACCTACCTCTGCATCCTGAATACTGGGACAAAAGGCGTGTATGCCTCTACACATGACTGGCTTTTTCATCTTTGAAAGACAGCTTTTCTGGTTGTGGTATACTTGGCCACTAGTTTCCATGGATGCCATGAACACCTGACACCATCTCCTGAGCTGTGAGTATTCTGTGGCATACACTACTCCAAGCAGAACCAGAAAGCTTTATGGAAACTTGCTTTAACTCTGGGGAGTTGACTGACTATGCAACTCTGAATTTCATGGGTCTTCATAATCACCTCTGGGTCTGGCAAATCCTGCTTATTTGACCTTATCACCACCCTCTTTAACGAAAATGACTGAATGTTGACTCTTTAGTGCTGTGCTGCATTTCTTATTTCACCAGCTCTCATATTTTCTCCTACAGGTGCCTGTCTTTGAGACTTTTCTCTTTTTAGACACAAACTGTGTCTTGAAATTGAAGACTTTGTGCCTGCCCTTACAAAAAGGGCAGTTTGATTTCCCTGAGACAGTAGACACTTCCACCGGTTCACCAATAGATGGCGCCAAACATCCACCTTGGCCTCAGGTTCCAACCATGGCACATAGTGACTGAAACATAAATGCTAAAATGTTGAGAATATTCTTAGGCTTAAATTATCTACATAGAGAGGGCCATGAATCCTGTGATGTTTGATAGCTGACATCTGAGTGCCCCCCTCCCCTTCGAAACTCAGGGCTTGTGACGAGAAGTAGCTGGACCTTGGTTGCTCTTGGCTTGAAACTAACATTTTCTCTGCATTGATATGTAACAGAAGGACAATTCTACTATCACCTCCAGCACAATGAAGAGAAACGGACCATAAATATTTTGGGATACTCAACTCAGGAAGACCCAAGAGTTATGGTGATGTGGGAGTGTCATATATCAATCTGTTGATTTCATTGGTTAAAATAAAGAAACTGCCTGAGCTCATTGATAGGCCAACCCTTACGTGGATGGAGTAAACAGAATAGGATTCTGGGAGAAAGAAGCTGAGTCGAGAAGGAGTCACCATGATGCCCGCATTCCAGACAGACACAGGCTAGAATCTCCCCGGTAAGCACACCTTGGGGTGCTACACAGATTATCAAAAATGGGTTAGGTCGATATGTAAGAGCTAGCCAATAATGGGCCAGGCAGTGATTAAAGGTATACAGCTTCCGTGTAATTATTTTGGGGCTTAAGCTGGGCCATGCGGGCAGCCGGGTACAGGGGCACAGCCAGGCCGCTCCTTCTTACAACAGATTGGCGCGCCAACGTGTTAATGAACTCCACGTAAAACCTGAGAGGGCTTAAAAAGGACATAGAGAAAATTTAAGACAGCTTTTTGCTGTTTCTGGGTTGCGTACTGCAAAGAAATTGTCCTGACTCAGCAGCAGGAAAAAACTGGCTGTTTTAAAATGCCGGCTTTCTGGGCTGTGCCGCCATTGTGATCTCTGTCTGGCTCCTGCGGGAGACAAAGCTTTTGAATGGAACATTTGGAATAAACTGCTTTGGCTTGCTTGATGGCAATTTGGACTGCTGTGTGCCTGGAACTCTATGCAGCTCAGGCTCACCAAATGGCTCTGGGCAGGAGCGGCTCAGCTCTGCCACACTGCAGTCTCAGGCAGGAACTACCGTAATTACCTTAATGACAGCGCACTAAGGTTTCTACTGGGCAAAATGCAGGCGGTACCATATTAACTGTACAAGAAGCAACTTAAGTTTTAAAGAAATGCTTAACATTTTAAAAAATGCTCATGGATAGTAAAAAAATTACAGATTCACAATAAAACAGATTCAGACAGACCACTAAATGAGTCACAGTGTTGGATGAATGTACGTAGGCTTGAAAAAAAAATAAATATATATAGAGAGAAAATAAAGTTAATGCCTTTAAAAATAAAAAGGTAAAGTCTTTAAAGAGACAGAGTACAGATAGTTATAGATTAAGAGAAATAAAGTAAAAATAAGCCACGTAAAAATGGAAAATTCACAGAGAGTCTGGATTATGTACATTGTGTTTTCTTTAAAATTTTTGACTGTAAAGGAGCTAAATACAGAGAGACATTTCATTATATGGGCTGCCAAGTGGAACCAGAATGGATATCATGAGGGTATGACTTCAGAATTTGTGTCTAAGGATATGATGCTTCGGAAAGGGTCTTCTTTTGTTTTCACAGAGGACCAGACCCTATGGATAGCATCTATTCCGATTTGGTATGATAGACCACGCCCTCCTGAAAGGTTGCTGTGAACACCCTCAAAAAATTACTTCACTCAACTGCCAACTGAGATGACCCTGGCACACAGGTTACACCATGAAAAATCTAATTAACGACGCCCCCATTCAGCAGGAAGCAGTTTAGAGAGAAAAAGCTGCGCCCATGTTCCCAAAACATTGATTATATATGTTCTTTTACATTTAAAGGGGGATATGATATAGATATAAATAATTTACATTGGTGTGGATTTTAAAGTCAATTTTGTTATATGTATATGTATTTCTGATCTTGATTAAGGTATTGTGATTGTGTAGTTCATTTAAAATGTAATGTATAATAGGAAATATAGGTTGCTAATGGATAATCATAAATAATAGTCAAGCTTATAGTCATGTTAGATTTTCTAGATATATAGAGATATATTTCAGTTAGATAGGCATTCTTCATATCTCTCAAAGACTGCAGAATATGGCATTTAATATTTTAATAGCTTAGGGTTTTTCATGACAATGAGACACGTCTGCTCCTGGCAGCACCAATCTACTTCGAGAGGAAGATGGGCATCGAAGAGGATCCTTATGGAGTTTGATAGCCATTTGGGCAAGAAACTGCTCTTGCCTGGACTGATGCATAAACTGGACACAAAGAACCCGCAGAGAGAGGACTGCTGAACTTGCCTAAAGGTGAGATGGTCTTTCGGGGTTCCTGATTCATGAAAGAGTCTACGAGACATTCTGCAGGACGCAGGACACAGCAGAAAGTGACTGAACTGTCTTTGAAATTTCCTGCTTCATAAAACTGTCTGCTGGATACTGTGGGCCTGAAGGCTGAAGATAGATGCCCCAACGGTACAGAGGAACTTTGGGTGACTGTCCAGGCAGCGAGATGTCTCTGTCATTTCTAAAGCTTTTGATTTCTTGTTTGTTTAGGTAATTTTTATATCCTTCTGGAGTCCTTGATGGAGTTGAAGAATGGTTAGTTATAGTTATAGTTTTCCTTAGTTATGATAAAAGATAAAGTAGATATAAATATTGTAACTGTAATTCTTACTTGATAACTGTTTTATTATATGTAATTTTACTGTGTTAAAATGAAAGCCTTCCTTTTTATTTAAACAGAAAAAGGGGAAGTGATGTGGGAGTGTCATATATCAATCTGTTGATTTCATTGGTTAAAATAAAGAAACTGCCTGAGCTCATTGATAGGCCAACCCTTACGTGGATGGAGTAAACAGAATAGGATTCTGGGAGAAAGAAGCTGAGTCGAGAAGGAGTCACCATGATGCCCGCATTCCAGACAGACACAGGCTAGAATCTCCCGGTAAGCACACCTTGGGGTGCTACACAGATTATCAAAAATGGGTTAGGTTGATATGTAAGAGCTAGCCAATAATGGGCCAGGCAGTGATTAAAGGTATACAGTTTCCGTGTAATTATTTTGGGGCTTAAGCTGGGCCATGCGGGCAGCTGGGTACAAGGACACAGCCTGCCGTTCCTATTACTACATTATGTCTTCAGAAAAGAATTCCAGAGCTGTGGAGTAAGAAGCAGCATTGGAGGATTACTAAAAATATGAGGAGGTAGGGCATAGTGGTGCAAACACTCAATCTTACCATTTGCGAGGCAGAGTTAGTTGAATCCCTGTTGAGACTAAGACCAACCGTGCCTACAAAATGAGTTTCAAGAAAGCCAAACATACACAAAGGAACTCTATATGGAGGAAGAAAAGAAACAACATGCACAAAAATATGAAAAGGAGCATAGATGGAGGTTTATGTCTCACCCAGTTCTGCAGCCGTTCAGTCCCAAAGCACACAGCTAATATTAATCTTAAATTAGTCTTTAAAAAATATTTATTGTGTATACAAAATTTTGTGCATATGCCTGCAGGCCAGAGGAGGGCACGAGACCTCATTAGAGATGGTTGTAAACCAACATGTGGATTTTGGGAATTGAACTAAGGGACTTAGGAGGAGCGGGCAATACTCTTTACCACTGAGCAATCTCTGCAGCCCTATCTCAGAAATTTTATCAAATAGCTCTTACAACTTAACTTTACCCATAATTCTTGTCTATGTTTATCCACTTGACTTGACACCTTTTATCAGTGAGGCATTTTCATCTTCCTTCATCTAAGAATGGATGATGAATGACTATTCACAGAATTCTATCTCGTTTCCCCATTTATACTTCATGCCTGGCTACAGTACACTAAATGTTTTATTAAACCAATATGAATGATGAATATTGACAGTACACAAAAGCACTAGCACACAACACATAGAAGGTTGGAAACATGGCTCAATGTTTAACAGGCTCACAAGTATCTAGAATTTGAGCTTCATGCATCCCAATGCCCCTTCTGGTGCAAAGACAGACAAAAGCACCCATTTACATAAATAAACAAATCTCTAAAAATATTGATAGTGGAGCTGAAAAGATGGCTGAGTGGCTTAAAATGATGGTTCCTACTACAGAAGACCAAGGTTGGATTCCCAGTAACCACTTGGTGGCTCAATACCATATGTCACTCTAGGGACATGTGATAGGACACCCTCTTTGTTCTCTGAGACATACTCATTGTCCCAAGGAATTTCCTGAGTTCTATGAATCATCATTCATGGCTCATGATACACATATTTAATAGAATACACAAGAATAAGCTATTATTAAATCTGTACATGACACAATAAAACAAATTGGAAAATCAAAAACGTGGAAGAAAGAACATTAGGGTATGCAATTAATGTGGGATTTTCAAAATTTGGTGAGAAGCAGTTGTTTATATAAAATTTACTAAAGAGAACACATGTACATATTTTAAACAGCACAGAAACGTATCATAATCCCCACAAATGCATAATTTAAACAAAATGGGACAAAAATGACAGATATAAATGACAGCTGGCATTGCTAATGGTGAAATGAAGAGGATATAGTCATATCTCTGGAAAATGGGAGTGAGTTATAGATCAAGGCAGGGAAATAAACAGAAAATAAACACAGAATTGCAATGTACTCATGATGACCCTTTTGTCAAAGAAGACGTCCAACTATTGCCCAGATAACCCTTCATTATCAAGTCAGCTTCATCACAGAGATGCAAGACTGGCACAAACTAAAGAAATCTATTATTATCTATCATGTAAATAAAATGAAAGAAAAAAAACAGATGAACAAATCATTACATGGTAAAAAAACCATTTGACAAAATCGGATACATCATAAGAGCTAATACCAACCTACTGGGACTCAAAATATTATCACCTACAATTATTGGTGGGCAGAGATAAAAGCAATGACAAATAAAAGAACTTTCTGTTCTACTATTCAAGCACAGTGAGCAGTGCCTTACTCCAGAAAGTTTGCATTTAAGTACAGATTCACCAACGTTACGAGAGCATATCCTGCTCCTCATCCAAACCACAGGGATGTTCTTTCTGTGGACATCCCATAAAAGACTCAATGTGCAGTGCAGCCAACCCATCCCCTGCTACCTGGAAAATCCTACAGCCAAAACCAGGTCACATTCAGAACTATTGATAAAGTAAAGCAGACCCTAAATTCAAAGGCACTGAAGGGTCATGGTAAGGCTTGGGGAAATAAAAGAGAATGTGGAGAGGATATACTTAGAATCTAAAGAAATTATTTTGAAAACTTGAAACAGGATTTATGGCCATGTGCTACATAAACTAGGGATCTATATTAGAGCACACCAAAGATATATCACAATTTTAACATAGGGAACATATCTATAACCAGGGATGGTCCTGTTAGGCAGGGCAACAACATTTCACTCTGTTCTATTTTGATTGAACTATTGTAAATATGGAAGTATAGTTTCATAATAAGCTAAATCAAGATTCTTCATCGCCTGGTTGCTGTGGACACCAAGAAATAGACCAGTCGAAGCATAGTCCTGGAAAACAATACAAATTAAGAAATACCCAGGATGAATGGGATATCAAAACTCTAAGGTGGCCTCCATGATAAACCCAGAAACTAAAAAAACACAATGACAAGGAAGAAGGGAGTCCACTCCCAGGCATGTCACAGGCCTCTCACCTCCTCACTGAGCAACACCACAGAGCTATTGTACACAGGAGACACCTTTTACAAGCACCACAAAATGAAGTAGAGACGAAACCTCAACCTAAATGTTAAAACTGAAGAAAGTATGAAGACAAAGAGGAGACCACAAGTCTCAGACTTTGGCTCAGTGTTTGTCATTTTTTTGTCAGTGTAGAACTTTATAGGGATCAGTGCTGAATTAACTTACAGTACATTTGTTAAACATGAGCACTTCTAATAATGACATTTCATTGAACAATGCCCTTTGTCTTTCTCAGTTCATCAGCCATTGTCATTTTTTTGAGAGCTGGGTGGAGGACCACAAAAAAGTAAAAACAACAGAAAGAGATTTTATCATCACAGCTTCAGGAAACAACAGGTTTTATCCTCACAGCTTCATGGCATGAACTCTGAAAATCTCCTCACTTGGTTTCTGACTCTGACAAGCATGGATGCCAGTAACAAGGCTAAGTGGTAACCACAAAATCAGAACCCAGCACCTTAAATTTTGAATTTTTTATTGTTTCAAGTGCTCATGAAAAGTTGAAATTCTTAATTGGTAGACACTAACAGACTTGGACCACAGGCACAAGAGGTTTTGTTTGAAGTTGATCCCTAAGACTAAGAATCACTTTGCTTCCTACTTACATAAATTGAAGGTTTATGTGGATGGAGAAATACTCCTAAAGCATCTTGCTAGACTTCCATTCCATAGTAACGACTTTCTCTATAATAGTAATAAACTCCTTGAAAATACATGATTATCCTAGTATTTGTTTGACAAATGAAACTACCTTTTCATTTTCATTTATACAAGGACAGAGATCTATACCCAGCAAACCTTTCAATCACCATCGATGGAGGAAACAAATTATGCTCTGACAAAACCAGACCCAGCATTACAAAAAATACTAGAAGGAAAACAACAACCCAAGGAAGCTCACTTCACACACAAAAAAATGAAGCAACTGATAGCCTCACATCAACAAACCACAAGGAAGGGAAACACACAACCACTCACAATGAAACAGAAGAGGAATTAAAAACCACTGGACATTAATAGCAATGATTATCAATGGTCCCAGCTCACCTATAAAAGGACACAGAGATAAGAAAATGGATAATAAAACAAGATGCAGACTTCTGTTGTATACAAGAAACAAATCTCAACCTCTAAAACAAACATTAATTAACTCAAAGAAAAGGTTTTCCAATAAAATGCACCTAAAAAACACGGTGTACCTATTCTAATATCTAGCATTACATTTCAATATAAAGTAAATAAAAGGTGAAGAAAGACAATTTAGTCATAACAACATATATTTATCAACCTAAAGTCTCAATCATTATCATTTATCCCCATATCACAAGAGCACTCACACATGTAAAACAACCATTAATAAAACTTAAAACATACATCAAAATCCAAACAATAATAGTAGGAAACTTCTACATTCAAATAACAACAATGTTACTTTGGTAAAACAAACAAAAAGTTTACAGGAAAATAAGAAATTAATACATGGCATAAATGAAAAGGAATTAACATATACAGAACATTTCACATAAATGAAGAAGACTATACCTTCTCAACACCTCATAGCCTTTTCTAAAAATGACCATGTACTGCATAACAAAGCAAAAATTGGCAGATATGAAAAAAATGGATTATCAATATGTTTCTTATTGGATCACCAAGGTTTAAAGTTAGTTACGAAATGGACAGAAGCAAACTCTACAACACGAGGAACTTTTAACAGGGAATTTTCTGGATACAAAATTATTGAAGGAACATCTTTTTCACAAGGAACAATATAATCAGATGGTAATAAAAATAACAATATAGATCGCAACACTACAAAATGAGAAATAAAGACATAGCTAACAATATAGATTATAATCTCTTAAACAGAAATGACAAGACTATAATCAAAATCAACCTACAGGAAATCACTGACCATAACTCATACAGTATACCCCATTCTTTCCTTTGATAATAATAAAAAATGGGTTGTGTGAAGAGGGTTAAAACAAGCATGACAAGACTTTGATCACAGACTGCATACAAAAAACGAAGAGCTAGGTAGAAGTGCAAAGAAAGTAGAAAGTGTTTTTTCAAAGTTAGAAATGAACCAATTCTACCTCTACCCATGCCCCCCTTGTAACCAGTGAGCAGGATAACTGTGGCAGAGAGCCTTGCATCTTCTTAGTATTTGCCCAGGCTCTATGGAGCCTTCCTAATGACAAAGGGGGGAATAGACAGATTGAATAATGGCCCTGCAGGGAGACAGGCCATCTCTTCAACAGTATCATCAACTTCTGCATGAAGGAAGGCAGAGTCTGTGACAGTTGATTAATGACAACACCAGCATCACCACTAGAGAACTTATACATGAAAATTGTAAAATGGTTCAGTAATTAAATGAGGACAAATAAGATCAAACTCTGACTATTGCTGCCCTGAGCTTCACTGAGCTAGAGACAATATAGCATAGCTGAAAAAAGTGACAGCTAGCCTTACAGAAATGAAAAATGTGTCATTATGCTATTCAGCCACATGGTGGCAGCACACATCTACTATACCGCCAAACTGCAAGAGACTCAAAGAAGTGGGAGTTGGAGAACCTAAAGGATATAGTTGGAATGAAAAAAATCAGGTAAAAGTTTTTTGTAAACAATCCCTTGAAATGAATCCCAAAGACAGCACAACAAAATGAGTTTGGTACAAACACAGTATCTAAGAGAAAAAGCCCTCTCCACCACACATTCAACAATGGCTCTTCCTCCACCAGGTAACAAACAGTAATGAATGTGCCAGTGACTAGGAAAAGAAGCTACATTCAGGGAACAAACACTATAAGAGACCATAGGACAAAGAGAAGAACTGCATGCCAGGAAGCCTGTCAACAGGTGAAAGACTGCATCTCCATCCATCCATCACCAAGAAGAAGGTTGTATGGTGGTATGCAAGAAATTTGTCAGCATTGATATAGGAAAGGGACATTTCAGGTTCCGTATACTGAGTTGACCAAGGAAATAACAGGAGACATCACATTGGACTCCTGGGAGCCACTCTAGGTTCAAGGCTGTTGCAAACTTGCCACATTCTTGCAGAACAAAGTAACAAATACACTTAGAATGCAGGTATACACAGTTGTTAGCCACCATTTGGGTAGTGGGAATAGAACCCAGGTTCTCAGGAAGAGATACCAATGCTCTTAACTGCTGGGCTATCTCTCCAGTCCACATGTGCTTTTCAGGTGTGCATACCTTATCACTGTGAGAAAGGCAGGTCTCTAAACTCAAGGCCAGCAAGGTATACAGTGATACTTTCATGACATCCAAAGCTAAATACACACACACAAAAAAACTTGTCTTGAACAAAAAAAATTTAGTGATTTAGTTGTTTGTGATGTGCCAAACTATGATTCAGGTACATGGGAGATGAGGTGGACAAATGACGCTGATTTTCTAAAATATCATAGTGGATACAGTGAGTTCAAGGAGAGCCAGCGATTCATAATGGGGCATTTTATTAAGAATAAAAAAAAGAAAAGAAAAAACAACAAATTATTACTAAAATAAACATGATATTTTAGGTATGAGCAATTTGGAACAGTAATGAAGATATAAGGTGATTAATGTATCCTTTACATCCTAACAAGTAGATATATTGGCAAGTGATATACACAACCAAGTTAATATATGTAAGTCATATAATAAGAACTTTCTCATCTCTAAAACCCTACCCAAACCTCAGCTCCCGTCTCTCCTATAAGATGGTCAGACAGGGAGTAAATGTTTCTTAAAGAGACACGGTCTCAACTGGAGAAGTCAGTCTTTTTCCACAGTAAAATTCACAGGGTAAATCAAATTTAATAGTATCTATTATTTCACTAGTTGTTAGACAAACAGAGGCATTTCAATGTATCTCAGGTTATCCTTATTGCTATCGGGCAGACAAGTATTGGGTATTGATGAAGGGGAGACTAAAGAGCTTTATGTTACCATGGAAAATGCAACTTGGGGGCTGAAAGTATTAATAGCAAGTAAGTGATGACCTCAATAGTATAATTATAATCCACAAAAAATAATCTGGATAGGTGAAGTAATCGATTCCATAGCTTTGTGATTTATAGTAGAGAACCCCAAGGATACAAGGATTGTATCTCAGGCTGTAGAGCTTGAATATGTAAAATAACAGTTATTTTAGACACTGCTTCCTATCTCAAGGAATATATCACAAGATAAAGATTCTGCCCTATCTACCTGACCAACAACTTGCACACCTGAGAAACTTTGGTACCTCCTTTTGCAACCAAAACTAAATATCACTGAATCATATCATTGTGGCTGGAGAGAACAGAAAGTTAGAAGCATTCTAATCATGTATTGCAAAAAATACTCAACATCACCATAGTTCTACATCCTTTTAGACTCTTTCAAACATTTATAAGACAAACTTGAAAGTAAGATGCAATATTCAGAAATTGTACAAACCACAACATCAGGATTCGAATTGGCCATCTCATTGAACACCAACATAATGCCCTAATGTGCACACTAAACAACGACATTACAAAGATAATATACTACAATACAACACCTGAAGAGTCTCTCTCTTCCCAGGAAATCCATACACTGGGAGGATCAGAGTACAAGGAACGCCAACCAGGTCAATAAACAAACCAACAGAACCAAAGCATGGATCATAGTTCAAAAAACAAAGAAGAAATGACAGCTCAACAAGCCTTGTCTAAACACCCTACAATCACCATGGCATAGCTTGTGGTATTCCTTACAAGTCATGACAAGAGAACCAGCAAAGATTCATAAAAAGAACGACCTATAAGTTAGCCAACACTATTATTCCTGCTTGCTAAGCATCCACAGAAACCCTCACTGGCTAACACCACCGTGCTGAGCCTCATAATTAATTACCTAGTTACTGATTACTAATCTCAGCAACTGCTGAAGTATGAAAGTTGTCAAGCACAATCCTGTCTCTCCCTTTCTAAATATACCAGCTTGAACCTTTGTCTATGAACTCGATTCCTGGGCAGATGACTCATTATCTGCAATAAAACAAGAAAACTCAGCAAGACTGGAGGTCACTCATTGGCTGGCTTGTTTTTCCTTCACATAGTACAACTACAAATTACATCATTCTCTGAGGATATACACTCAGGTTAGGCAGAAGAACACCCTTTTGTCTAGTTCTAGTTCCACTGGTTTGCCTGAAATACTGTAAATACAGTTTAATAGTTAGTTCAGGCTTTATACAGATCCTTAAATACATGGTTTGTGATATCTGACTATTCATTGATCATTCCATAAACTTTTTGGGACGCTAAACCTAACCATAAACTCTTAAATTAGCTTACCCAAAAACAAAGAGAACCAATAGGTGAGTGAACAGTCCCCATCACTTCTCTATGACTTCCAAGGTGAAGCAAAACACTAGACCTCTACCCAACTGCCTGAGTTTCTCTAGCCAATCTACAGGAAATTACCCACACATCCACTGGATGGCCACAAGCAACAAACTCAATTTTGAAAAAAAAATTAGCTATCCTGCAAATTAGGGCTGATATAATACTGAGGACCAAGATGAGACTGACAAGGACCCAAGCAGAAGTACTCACTAACCTGATGCAGGTTATCTAAACAGTCTTAGGACCCAAGCAGAGGTACTCACTAACCTGATGCAAGTTATCTAAACAGAATTCAGGACACGTTCTGATGAGAGGAAGAAGAGGAAAACTCTAAAGCACAAGCTGTGAAAGCAACCCAGGAGAACAGAGAAAGAGAACATGCTAAAGTAGACATCAGTGACTCCCTGAGACACAGAGCAGACCAACAGCAATTACCAAAGACTCAGACAGCAACTATAAGGATTGGACCAAGATGCAAAGACACTGACAAAATAAATTGAAGGAAGAGATGGGTAGGCATGAATGGAATCATTTAGCCAACAACATAATGAACCATATGATAAGATCAAAACCCAGTGATCACAGATAAGTCAGACTGGATCATCCAAGCCAAGTAAAAACAGAACAAAATGATTTTAAACATAAGTTCAGGAAAAAAGACCTTGAAAATAAAAATAAAAACTCAATTTAAAAAGGAAGAAAAACAACAAAATTGGAAATTAATTTCACTGGAAGAAAGTCAAGAAAACAAAAAGAAATCAATCAAACTGGACTTTAAGAAAGTTGAAGACAATGCTTCAAGAGTTAAAGACTGAAATAGAAGCAAAACACAAACCAAGGAAACTCTGAACATGGAAACTTTGGGTAAATAAATAGAAACTACAAAGAGAACTGTAATAAACAGAACAGAAAAGATATAAGAATGAATCACAAAACATCCAGGATATCTGGAAAAACCTTAGAAAAAACCTAAGAATATTAGGGATAAAAGGCACAGAAATCACATCACTAAAAAATTATATAATAAAACTTTCCAAATTAAAGAAGGATATCACTATGGAGGTACAAGAAGCTTAAAGATCAACAAATAGATGAAATCAAAAAAAATATATATAATAACATCGCCATATAATAGTTAAAACACAAAACATAAAGAATGAAGAAAAAAATAAGAGCTGGAAGGGAAAAAGTTGAAATATCAAATATAGGAAAATGGATGAGAATTACACCCAACTTCTCAATAGAAACCAAGAAAGCAAGAAAGTCCTGGGAAGATGTGCTGCAAACGCTAAAGTACCACAGATGCAAGCAAAAATATGTATACCCAGGACACCTTTCAATCACGGTAAATGTAGGAAAAAACATATTCCATGAGTAAACCAGATTTAAACAACACATAGCCAAAAACCTAGCCTTACACAGAGTGATAGAAAGAAAACCCGAAACCAAGAAAGCTAACTACAAACACAAAAACTCAAGCAACAGATAACCTCTCATCAGCAAAACCCACCTACAAAGACATTATATCCAATAAAACAAAAGTATCTCACAAATTAACAGCAACAAGAAAAAAAAAGTGAATAAAAAAGCATATAATTGATTTTTGGGGAATTGATACCGAAAATCAAAGATGCATCATATTGTAATTTTGAAACATAAAACGAATACAGTTCCATGACAATCTCCAAAAATTTATAACAGAAAAGATGATTAGAAAGCTACATTCATAATGAAAACACTCAGAGTAATCAATTAACATTATAAGAAATAGTACACAGGTTGACATAACATGACTTATGGCTGTAAAGTGGTGGCTTACATCTTCAAACCCAGCATTTGGGATGCAAACACAGGCAGAACTCTGTGAGTTAAAAGACAAAAAAAAACTAACAAAGATATAACAATCGTCAATGTGAACAATATTAAAGATAAATATTTAGATAAATAGAATAATTTAATATCTGATTCCTGTCACAAGGATTGAATCACAATACGGATCATGCCATCACTTAACTGACAGACACCATGCACACCTGAGAAACCTTGGTCCTTTTATGCCTGAAAAGAATGACTAAAACATATCATTGTGACTGATGAAAACAGATACTTGATAGCATTCTAATCATGTATTTCCAAAAGAAAATCAACAGTACCATAGTTGTACTACCTTTTAAAATATTATAAACATTAACATTACAAACTTTAAAGTGGAATGCAATTTAAGTTTTGAAATGTGTCTTCACAATGCACAACCAAAGCAAACTGCTATGCGTACTACCCAATTCACAACATAAACGGAAACATGGCCTAGCTGATCATGCATCAAAATTACAGCATAGTCAATCAATGGCTAACACCACCATGCTGGGCCTCAGAATATGATCAGATAACATACTGGGAGATCAGAGATCAAATTAATCAGGTAGCACAGAAATTTCTTGGCCCTAGTTTACAAAGTTAATTTTTTAGTAGACGTTACTCCAATTTCAGAGAGCATATCCTGTTCCTCATCCAAAACACAGGGTCCTTCGTCTGGACATCCCATGACGCACTCAATGTGCAGTACAGCAAACCCATCGCATGATACCTGGGAAATCCTGCAGCCGGACAAAGGTCGCATTCACAACAGCTGTTAAAGAAAAGCAGACCATGAATTAGAAGATACTGAGAGGTAATGTTAGGGATTTAAAACAAGAAGGAGAATGTGCATATGTTATAGTTCTAATATCAAGAAATTGTTTGGAAATGATGGAACAGGATTTATAGCCATGGACTCGAGAACCAAGGGATTTTTACTGGAGCACAAACATTTCTCAAACCTTTTCTCAGGGCATATATTTAAAACAAGTAAAATGAAAGTCATATTTCGCAGGCCCTCATCATTTCACTCTAATCTATATTGGTTGAAATAAAGTGACTAGAGCAATTTGGTTTCAGAATGAGATCAGAGTCTGAATTAGATGTTTAAAAAATTCTCAGTTACATAGCACTAGGAAACAAGATTACAGGTTCATAGTCTGCCCTGCAAGTTAGGCAGACCCTCCCACACACTCAACAAAAATAAAAACCAATGGGCCCATACACAGGTCACCACAAAAAACAGAAACTATATGACTGATATTTTATACCTGTCCAAGCAGCTCTGACAGCTCAGCCAACCTGCTCTTCCTGGTCCGGAGCAGTGGCTCCCACATTCACCATGTCATGACTTATGGAGCTCCTTAGAGCTCATTAGAACAAACAAATCAAGCGAATTAGGAAAGAACCTGTAAACTACCTAATAATATTGCTCATGATTGCCAACAAAAGTCCCTCATTAGCCAGGATGACCCAGCAATGCTTCAAGACAATAGCAGTTTCCCTCCTGGGTGAGCAGAGATGAAATGTCTCAGAAGGCAAAGATCTTTAAGATTTGTCCTTCCACACCATGGTCAGAAAAGATCATAATGGCAGCAATTTGTAGTTTAGAAAAATATTCTATTCGAACAGAGCACTTTCTATACTTCCTCCTCCAAAAAACCAGGTAGGTCCTATGTTTACATATCCAATTACACACTCAAGGTCCACTGTAGCCAAACATTTGTCATAAATAACTGGGAAAGAGGACACATTCAGACAGTAAATAGTTAAACAAAAAGCAACAATGGGAAGGCTTAGAGGCATGAAAGAGACAATGGAAATAATGCATTTATAATCGTAAAAACTTATATTCAAAAGTTAAAACAGATTTGATGGTCATATGATACAGAGACAATGGATTTGTATTAAGGCACAACAGGTACTACTAACATCATTTCTCTCAGAGTATACATCTTAAAGATGGATAATAAATCATGGTAGGCAGGGACACATTATTTTATCCACCTCTTCTACTTTACCTGAACTACTGAAATTACAATAATTTGATTTAATGATAAGTTCGTTTCTTTATATAAATTCATAACTACATGTTCTGTGGACACACAAAATGGCCAGAAAACATTTATGGAACATGTTAAATTAATGAGCTCACTACTCAATGCTAATGTCAACTATTGTCACAGCAGGAAAGGTTTTACCCTCCTTCTTACCCATACCTTTTTCTGATGTGAATGAAATGGCTTTACAGTTGATCAATGAAATCAATTCTTGAAGAAGTTTTACTTCACTTGTAAATTAACAATAAAATAAAGATAATTGAAGGACACTCATTCACTGATCTATTTCTCCTTCAAACAGACCAGTCAAGGTACAGCTTGGTAGGAGTTGCAGCACTAAGTACCAAAGGCAGAATTAGCTGTTAACATCAATTCTGCTATTTACTATGATGAAAGCCTGACCTACAGGAAACATAAATCGAAACCAGTTTTTCTCAATCTTCCTAGCGCTATGAGACTTTAATACAGCTACTCATGATATAGTGACCAACAACCTATAAAATTATGTTTAATACTACTTTATAAATATATTAAGGATAATATTATGAATGGCAATATAAATATCTATACTTTCTTATGATCTTAGGCCAGTCCTAAGAGATTCATTCATCACTCCAAAATGAGTCATAGGGCTGGAGAGATGGCTCAGTGCTTAAGAGCATCGCCTGCTCTTCCAAAGGTTGCTGAGTTCAATTACCAACAACCACATGGTGGCTCACAACCATCTGTAATAAGGTCTGATGCCATCTTCTGGCCTTCGGCATACACACAGATACACTATTGTATACATAAAAAATAATAAATAAATATTAAAAACATGAGTCATAAACCACCAGGTTGAGAACCACTGCTCTAAATTGAATACTTACTTATACTGACTTTGAAAGAGAGTAGGTACTTCCCTGGTAGGGAGAATGTTATTAATAAGAGAAGGCAAGACTTTGTCCCATACTTGCCTTCAGAAATTACTCTTTTACTTAACACATGGTGAAGAAAGTTGACTGGTAACTTGAAAATTTACATTCATTAAATATACAGCACGGTGGCAGAAATACAATTTAAGATGTACATGCTCAGGATGCACGATCGTGCATAACACTAATCTAACATGTATCTCCTAAGAGCCTGGAAAACTGTCTTCTAGTTTCTAAAAACTCAGAGTCCCACTTCCAAACAACTTGTAATGTGCACAACACTTATTCTTGGCGTAAAAAGATATCTATGGTCTATGCTCAACTACCAGAGAATGTAAGAAACTACCAGAATGTAAGAAACCATAAAAGGAATATTAACACCGCTTGGCTTTTTTAAAAACTAAGAGTGGAAGAGAAATAAAAATTTTTAAAAATAATCTCAATTCTCAATCACGAATTATGAAAATTAAAAGCAGTTTTTTTAACTAGCCACCATCTAGAAATGCCATCAGACTTTGTTACCAGAGGGGAGGAAAAGAAATTGAAATCCTTGTGCACGCCGCAAGCCACCAACACACATGAATACTTTACTAAGGTTGGCACTCGGGACCCAAGCTGCCAGGAAGTGCTTGCACCTGAGTGGAGGCCTAGCAGCCTCTAGCCACCCAAAAACCGAGGCGGGGCAGCGGACAGGACCGCTAGGCACTGGCCCTACCTGAGCACCTCCCGCCGGACCCGCTGGGCGGAGAAGAGTGCAAGGGCGAGCGCGCACTACCATGCCCCTCAGTCTCCCCGCCAAGGCAGCCAAACTCCGGGAACGGCAGCGCTCAGTCGCCTCCACCCGCCACACCTGATGTAAGCCTCGGCTACCTCTGTCCGCGGAGGAGGACGACGCGACCTTCGACCTTCGCAGGCACAGAGGCGTGCAGCTCAGAACAGATAATGTCCCCAGGCAGCGGCCAAGGTAGACCCAGGCACCCGCGCTCCCGCCGTTTGCTCTGCACCCCCCTCCCCGCCGCAGGGCATGAACACTGCCCGCCCACGACGCGCTCACCAGCCAAGGGTCTGCTAGGAATGAACTCGCAGACACCGCACCAGCTGCAGGGAAGAGCGGGGCCCTGGGGGCGTGGGAGGACTTGGCGAAGTGCGTGCGCGGGGATTGGCTGGCCAACGTTAGCACCAACCCACTCCCAGGTAGGCCACAAGCCTCTCAACACCTCATGGGCTGCAGGCACGCGCTGAGCCCACGAAGCCAAACACCACTAACTCGCTCCCTATCGCCCTGGCTTCTGAGCTCGTGCCCCCTCACACCCCGCCACCAGTGCCCGCCTCCTCCGCCTCCTCTCTTGACAAAACAGCCACCTCAACCTCCACCAACCACATGACCTAAGTCCATTAGAGAGCGTACTCCAAAGTGGCTTAGGTAAAAAAGGAGTCGCGGAAATTGAATGCAAGCATCCCAACACAAACAGATCTCAGCCTCAGCCATCCCCAATCCCACAGGATTGACCGCAACCTGACTCAAATTCCCAGCATAAGCTCACGACTTAAAATAGAAATGCAAAAACGAAAAAAAAAAAGAACTATGAAAGGGTACATCCAAACCCTATAGCAAAGACAAGAAAAGGAACTCAC
Organism: Microtus obscurus; assembly: GCA_963919715.1. Taxonomy (NCBI): domain Eukaryota; kingdom Metazoa; phylum Chordata; class Mammalia; order Rodentia; family Cricetidae; genus Microtus; species Microtus obscurus. The sequence continues at coordinate 11,254 of CAWTZC010000352.1, read as the reverse complement.
CAAGATGCAGCCGCTGTAGCCCAAAAGCTGATTTTAAGGAGGGAATACAGAGCTCCACGTGCAGACTGGGGGCCTTTAAAGCACTAGGAGGCCTAACACGTGGAAAACACCTGCCAGAGTTCGGTGGGAGCATTGCAAATGATAGGAATTAAGCGACCTCTCTGACGATGCAGAAATTCCCAATCAAGCCAAATAAGAAAAATACAAATTAAGAGATAAAGGTTTAAAAGAAAATCTGTGCTACCTAGGGGGAAAAGGGAAGCAGGAAGAAAGCGGCTCCCACGAGGTAAAAAAGGGCGTTTCTCTTTTGGAGACTCACTTAAGTACCCTGGGGAAGGGTCCCGACCCCACCCCCAGGGAGGGGTCAGGACATGGCATGCTGGGATTTGAAGTCCAGACCAGGCATGGTGGTTGGGATAGATGTGAAGGACTGAGGCCTAGGCTCACAACCTAACACTTTCTGTGACTTAATGCCTCCAAAGAACTGATAATTACCTGTACCATTAATTCTATTATCTATTATACTCTTCTAGATCACAGTTTAGCAGCAGAGTGCTACTCTACTCTACACAGATGAAACCTTTTACAAGCCCCACAAAATTAACAACAGAAAAATACTGAACATAAATATTAAAATGGCAGAACTTATGAAGACCAAGGAAAAAGCACAAGTCTCCTACTTTGGCATATCTAGTGATATCTCTCCACATGCAACAAAATAAGCAATATTAACACAACCAGTTGAGAATCCAAAAACCTCTGCTACTCTATATTTCAATAACCACAATGTTAGTTTGGTCAACCAGACAAAAAATTTACATAAAAATAAGGAATTAACAAATGGCATGAATTAAAAGGACTTAACAAACATATACAAAGCATTTCACATACATGAAAAAGAATATACCTTCCTCTGAGCACCTCAGAAACTTAACTAAAAATCACCACGTAATGCATAGCAAAGCAAAACATCGACAGATATGAAAAAAATGGCTTAACACTATGTATCTTGTTGGAGCACCAAGATTTAAAGTTAGTTAGGGAATGGAAAGAGGCAAGCCTCAAGGAAAAATGAATAAAAAAAAATAAAGATAGCTATCCACAGAATCTTCTAGAACCAACTAAAACACAAGGAACTTTTGACAAGAAATTTTCTGGATACAAAATTGTTGAAGACCCATCTTTCTCCACAGGAACAATATAACACAATGATAATTAAACTAACAGTATTGATTACAAAACTAGAAAATGAGACATAAAGACATAGCTACCAATATGTATAATAATAACGAAAACAGAAATGATAAGACTCTAATCAAAGTCAAACTACAGGAAATCACTGACCATAACTCATCCAGTATACCCCATTCTTTCCTTGGCTAATAATAGAGAATGGGTTGTATAAGCAGGGTTGAAACAAGCATAACAACACTTTGATCAAAGACTACCTCAAATGCCCTTCCAAAAAGGTCAGTTGGATTTCCATGAGCCAGTGGACACTTCCACTGGTTCACCACTAGATGGCAACAATCATCCACCTTTGCCTCCGGTTCCCACATTCGGGCGTAGTAAATGACACCTGAAACATAAACACTCAAAGGGAGAGAATATTCTTAGCCTTGAATTCTCTACAGTGAGACGGCCATGAATCCTGTACTGTTTGATGGCTGACCTCTGAGTGTCCCCCTCACCTTCAAAACTAACGGCTTCAAAGGAGAAGTAGCTGGACCTTAGGTGCTATTGGCTTGAAACTAACACTTTCTCTTCATTGATATGGGACAGAAGAACAATTCTACTGTCACCTACAGCACACTGAAGAGAAAGGGACCATGAATATTTTGGGGTCCTCAACTCAGCAAGAACCAAGACTTATGACTTAAATAAAGAATTACAGAGCTACCTATTAAGAAGCAGCATTGCAGGGTTATTAAAAATAGGACGAGGTAGGGCATGGTGATGCAAAACATAAATCATAACACTTGAGAATAAGAAGTAGTTGAATCACTGTTGATTCTGAAACCAGCCTGGTCTAAAAAATGAGTTCCAGGGCAGCCAAAGACGCACAGACAAACTCTGTATTGAGGAAAAAAAAAAGAAACCACACACACAAAACCTTTAAGAAGAGTATAGATGAAGGTTCCTGTCTCCACCCAGTTCTGCAGCTGTTCATTCAAAAAGCACACAACTCGTATTAATAATACATTGTTTGGACTATTATCTCAAACATCTCTTTACAGTTATTTCTTACATATGCAGTACTTTGTATGTGTATGCATGCATGCAGAATAGATTCTGGGGAAAGGGTAGGCTAGTATTAGGAAAGTTTTCCCACCCAGACATTACATGGTATTATGTTAACTATTTTAGAACTCTAAGATAAACTATCAATGGCTCAAAATTTCCTATGAAAGACTTGGAAAGTAAGGTAAATTGTAAGCAATTTCAGTTAATTTCACCTCTTAGAAGTAACTACCATCTTTCCCTCTACTAGGCCTGCTTGGTAGGTAGCTGTTTGTAGAGTATGTATTTGTGGGGCAGTTGTTTGAAGGTTATAGGGACAAAGGTGGGCAATAAAAATCTATCTTCTGAATCCTATAAACTGCTGAGTGCTGCTTCTGATCACAGATCTAGACACAGATGGGCAGCCACTACTGATATACCTCATCTGCCCTTGTAAGCCACTCCCCTCTCTCTGGGATTTGAAAGGCTGATGATACCTTCCCCATCCCTTTTTATTTCCTTCTCCTCCACCTCCTTTTAGGAACTAGACATTAAGAACTAAGACACCCACAGGAGCAACTGCACGCACAAGGGCAATTACAACGCCAGAATGGAAAACCTCAGAAATACCTTGTTTATACTGATCCTTAGCAGAGATGGACTACAGCAATCTAAACCAAAACACCAAACACCAACAAAAGCGGCAATCTGATTTCATGATCACATTATTAATTGGAAACATGCTTTCTTTTTTTCAAATAACACAAGGGAGAAAATATGGTTCATGTATAGCAATGAGGAAGTGAAACCCAACAACTGTTGCTAAGACAGACCTGACGGTCACCTACTAGACAATGACTCTAAAGAAACAGAAAACCTAAAAAGGAAACCAAATAAAAAATCTGAAGCTTAAAAGCAATGAGCATTATTAACTAAATTTAAAAATCTACTAGAAGAAAAGGGGGGGAGGGAAGGAGGAGGGAACACAAATTTGAGCAAGCAGGAAAAGAAACAAACAGCAAGCCTGAGGAAGAACAATTGAAAAGCCCAAGGACTAACAAAGAGGACTGTAAGGTCTGTGGACAGCATGAAGTCCTGCCTGTCCTCAGACTTACTTTGTAGACCATGATGGACTTGAACTCAATGAGATCCGGCCCATCTCTGCCTACCAAGTGCTGGAAGTAAAGGCTTGCGTCACCACCACCCGGTTAAATTTTAATTTTTAAAAAGACCTTATTCCCACCAGATTTAGCATTAAAAATTTCTTTTAACATTGATAAGATTCTCAACTAAGTGTTTTACTAAAATCTCAATATTTTAAAAATATTGTAATGAAAAACAAAAACTTTTGAGTGTAATAGGTAAATAGCAATGATTAAGGTAACTATTCCTATTTACATTTTTTTGTATTTTGTTTTTTGGTTTTTTTTTTCGAGACAGGGTTTCTCTTTGGTTTTGGAGCCTGTCCTGGAACTAGCTCTTCGTAGACCAGGCTGGTCTTGAACTCACAGAGATCCGCCTGCCTCTGCCTCCCAAGTGCTGGGATTAAAGGCGTGAACCACCACCGCCCGGCTCCTATTTACATTTTATTTATAAATCCACACAAAAAAATTTCAACCAATAATTTAACCACAAGGTCTGTCTTTATATTACCATGAATTACAAAGCCACGCTGCATAACACAATTTTCATTTCAGCAACCTCAACACAGAAACAATATACAGCCAACATATTCACCGTGCAGCACCTCTACATATGATCAACCGAATATTAACTCATTCTATGTACTCTGAAAGAAACTGCTTCTAAAATTCTAAAATTTTCTTAATATTAAATTTATTCACAATTATAGGCTACATGATTGGGGAAAAAACTTTAACTGGCCAGTAACCACAAAGTATTTGTAAAATGCTGAGTCCTCACTAAGAGAAACAGGAAACATAAATTTCAAGTAAATCTGAGACGCTGACTAGTTCTCCACTAGTCCTGAATTTAAGTGACTCATACTTGTCTTCCTAAATTGCTCTTTTAAGTTGACTGGTAACTTTTACATTCATTAAATATACAGCAAGGTGGCAGAAAATAGAAGTTAAGATAATATGTGCTCAGGATGCACAATCGTGCATAATGCTCATCTGACATATATCTGCTATGAGCCTGGAAAACTGTCCTCTACTTTCTAAAAACTCAGAGTTCCACTTCCAAACTTAACCAGAACCAAACAACTTGTAAATTTTGGAGGTTACTGAACAGTATGTTTGGCTATTGCTGTTAATTTGCCTCCAATTTACTAGGATTCAGCTTTCGTGCCATTTGCTAAAACAAAAAAAAAATCTTCCAAAGGAAGTTTAAAACTTGAAGCAGTTAATGATTTTAATCAAGTGAGGGCAGAGTGATAGATAGGCCCAGGCCAGAAGAGAAGGGCAGAGTGTGTGTCTTGACATCCAAGTAAGTAACCCTTGTCTGATCCACACTCTTTAAGTTTGTCTCCCAGACACCCTTAGCATGATCCCTCTTTTGTTGCTCCTGCTCAGCCCTAACACTCCCTTCACACAGTTTCCAAAAGAGCATTTTACTAGTCATAAAAGGAAAAGATACACCCAGAAGTCAAAGTGTTCTAAATATAAAACAAACCTCAGGATTCTCCGTGTCCCTAATTTTGTTGAACATTATCATCACTAAAGAAAGACATCTCTTCTGGCCTTCAATCATACATACAGAATATTGTATACACAATAAATAAATAAATATTAAAAAAATGCGCTACCACACCCAGCTTCGCTTTGCATAAAAAAAGACAACATTTTAGCAAAGATCAGAACACCCAACAAAGGTTAAGTTCTAAGTTTAATTTAAAGTCTTATCTAGCAAAATTACAGGCAAAGGGGGATATAAATAGGAATGATATTAGTCAAATGACCACTCCCTTCCTTAGTTTATTTTGAAAAGAGCTATTGTTTTATGAAAACAATATATGCACATTCAAGCAGATTGAAAACATGCCATCCAATTCAAATAAAAGTGCAATGCAGATAAACTGTGAAAATCTCATAATCTAGAGATAATAATTTTGAGGATTCTGATGTTCTTTTTGTTATTTCTCTTAAAACTAAAAAAAAAAGGAAGAAAAAAACCCAAAAGCACATACTAACTCAGAAATTGCACATGTGGCACATGGCTCTTTTCTCATACAGTGATGCATCCAAAGTCCTTGCTATTCAAACAAGTCTTTGATGAGCTTACCCCTATACAACCATGCAGTTATCTCCTTGGGAGTATCCCCAGAAACAATGTTCACAACAGCTAATTTTCTCAGTTTTATTAGCCAGGAAAAATAACTACTTTTGAAAATATACTTTTTTTTTTAAATTTTAGTAAACTGGCATTTTTTTTAATATTTATTTATTATGTATACAATATTCTGTCTGTGTGTATGCCTGCTGGCCAGAAGAGGGCACCAGACCCCATTACAGATGGTTGTGAGCCACCATGTGGTTGCTGGGAATTGAACTCATGACCTTTGGAAGAGCAGGCAATGCTCTTAACCACTGAGCCATCTCTCCAGCCCGAAAATATACTTTATATATGGGGTGAAAAACTGACTGGACTCCCTCCTTTAAAACAGATAAATCAGCCGGGCGATGGTGGCGCACGCCTTTAATCCCAGCACTCAGGAGGCAGAGGCAGGTGGATCTCTGTGAGTTCGAGACCAGCCTGGTCTACAGAGCTAGTTCCAGGACAGGCTCCAAAGCCACAGAGAAACCCTGTCTCGAAAAACCAAAAAAAAAAAAAAAAACAGATAAATCCCAGCTAGTATTGTTGTCTAGCTGGTATTTGATGTCTCGAAAAATGCGCCAAAGCTCTTGGGAGCAGAATCTTGTGTCAGAGCTCCTTGGAAGAACTCTGGTATTAGTTGTCTAAACAGCAATCTGGCTGACACTGACTGCCTTTCTCACAGCAGGGATATAGTAATAGCAGCTTTGGTAGTTACTGTGACTGGATTAAAGAACACCTAGAAGATGACTGGAACATACTCCTGGATCTCATTTCCTCAGGCCATTAGATACTGATGGTTCTGTACCCTTGATAGATTGATAATATTAGGGAATCATGGTGAGGCACGTAAGGCCACGCAACCTTGAACTGAACTCTTTAAAGTCATAGACCAAAGCAGTTTCCTCCTTTGCGCTATTGATGCCATGTATTATATCACGATGACCAGAAGAGTAAGTGTTGCAGACAACGCAAAGGTGGATCATGTATTAATAAAAGCTGCAAACACTATGATTAGTATGGGACGTGGAAGAAGGTACTGGGCTCATGCTTGCTTTGGAGAGCCACCTTTCCAGGTCTGGCCTGGATCCTTGTGGACTCCTTTTACAGGTTTTATAAGCTGGATTTGTGTTAATAAACATTGAATGCAATTCATAATTGATATAATAAGATAGGTCATCATTCATCACCATATAGACTTTAGCACAGAGCTGTGAGATGAAAATAGAGACATACTATGCAGACAAATGATAGTAAGATTTGCTTTAATTTTATACCAATATTACATATAATCTAACGTGGCCTGGTATGAGAGCACACACACTTAATCCCAGCACTCAGGAGGCAAAAGCAGGTGGATCTCTGTGATTTTGAGGCCAGCCTGATCAACATAGCAAGACCTTCTATAAAAAAGAAAAATCACAAAAAACAGTAAATAGATTAACAAATGATTTTACCATACTTAGGTTAATGTTTTATGTTACTTATCTCCACTAAAATGGAAACTGGAAAATACACCCACAAATTCTCTAATGCTTCTTTCACTGGTGCACTCAATGGCTTGTGTTGATGACAACAAAGAGGATGAAATAACATGGCCTGACTACTCTGAGAGTTTATACAATGTATTCCTGCTTTCCTCTTGTTCCCTTCCTTGAATCACTTGCTAGGGAAAGAAACTATAACATCGTGGCATCATAGTATCAAAACTTCTGTGTACCAAGTGTACAGGATAACTGTAGCATAAAGCCTTGTGTCTTCTTATTATTTCCACTGGCTGTTTTGAGCCTTCATAATGACAAAGTGGGGATAGACAGTTTGAATAATTGTCCTGCAGGGAGACAGGACATCTCTTCAACAGTATAATCAACTTTTACAGGGAGGAAGGCAGAGTCTGTGGCAGTTGATTCAATACTATGGACTTATCAGGACAGCACCAGCATCAGCACCAGAGAACTTATACATGAAAATTGTAAAATTATTCAGGAATTCCATGGGTACAATTCAGTTAAAACTCTGACTATTACTGCCCTAAGCTTCACTAGTCTCAAGAGAATATTGCTGAGCCAGCCTTCCAGAACTATAAAATGTGTCATTCCACTATTCAGCCACATGATGGCAGCACGCGTCTACTATACTGCCGACCTGCAAGAGACTCATAAAGAAGTAGGAGTTGGAGAAGACTAAAGGATATAGTTGGACTCAAAAAATGAGGTAAAAGTTTTTGTAAAAAGACCCTTTAAATGCATCCCAAAGACAGCACAACAAAGTGAGTTTAGTCCTAACATGTCATCTAAGAGAAAAGGACCTCTCCACCACACGTTTAACAATGGCTCTTCCCCCACCAGTGACTAGGCATTCAGGGAACAAACACTATTGAATACGCCAGTAACTAGAAAAAAAACCCCACATTCAGGGAACAAACACTATAGGAGTCCAAAAGAAAATGAGAGGAACTGGATCCCAGGAAGCCTGTCTCCAGGTGAAAGGCTGAAAGAGAGACGGTTCACTCAGGACTTATCACCACCTAAGACTCTCTCCACTGAAACTCTAAGCTCTGACAAAGAAAGTGATGATGTCAATGATGTAATCATAATCCACAAAAAAATAATCTAAAAAGGTGAAATCATGTGCTCGAAAGTTGAGTGATTTATATTTAAGCACACCAAAGATACAAGGATTGTATCTCAGGCTGTACAGCTTAAATGTGTAAAATAACAGTTCTTTTAGGCACTGCTTCCTCTCACAAAGATTATGTCACAAGATAAAGATTATGCCCTATCTACCTGACCAACAACATGCACACCTGAGAAACTTTGGTAGCTCCTTTTGTCCCATAGAACTAAATATCACTGAATCATATCATTGTGGCTGGAGAGAGCAGAAAGTTAGAAGCATTCTAATCATGTATTGCAAAAGATAATCAACATCATAGTTCTACAACCTTTTAGACGATTTGAAACATTTATAAGACAAACTTGAAAGTAAAATACAATATTCAGAAATTATAGAAACCACAACATCGGGTTTTGAATCTGTCATCTCAATGCACACCAAAATAATGCCCCTATGTGTACGCTAGACAATGATATTACAAGTATAATAACCTACAATACAAGAGCTGAAGAATCTCCCTCTTCCCAGGAAATACATACAATGGGAGGCTCAGAGTACAAGTAACGCTGACCAGGTCACTAAACAGACAAACAGAACCATAGCCTAAATCATAGTTCAACAAAAACAGAAGAAATGACAGCTCAACAGACCTTGTCTAAACACCCTGCACTCATCATGGCATAGCTTGTGATCTTCCTTACAAGTCATTACAAGAGAAGCAGCAAAGATTCATGAAAAAAACAACCTATAAGTTAGCCCACACTATTATTCCTGCTTATTAAGCCTTCCCAGAATCCCTCACTGGCTAACACCACCCTGCTGGGCCTCAAAATTTATTACCTAGTTCCATACTAATAATCTCAGCAACTGTTGAAGTATGAAAGTTCTCAACCACTATCCTGCCTCTCCCTTTCTGTACTGTGAATCTAACAGCTTGAATCTTTGTCTAGGCACTCAATTCCTGCACAGATCCCTCTTTATCTACAATCAAACACGAAAAGTCAGAGACACTGGAGGTCACTCATTAGCTGGTTTATTTCTCCTTCTCATAGAACAGTCAAAGCCTAGTCCTAAAAGCTACCCAGCACTGGGCAACAGACACAGGATTAGGTGTTTAAAGAAATTCCCAATTAGATAGCATGAGGAAACAATATTACAAGCTCAGTCTCCCATGCCAGAATGGCAGAGCCTTCCCCACACTCAACAAAGATCAGAGGCCAATACTCAGGTCACCACAAAGAACAACAGAACCTGTCTGGCTCATGGGTCATCCTTGTCCAAGCCGATCTGACAGCTCAGCCAACTTGATCTTCCTGTTCTGGGGGCAGTGGCTCCTACATTCACCATAGCATGGCTTGTGGTCCTCCTTACATCTCCTTAGAGGGAAACAAAAGAATCCTGAAAGAACCTTTAAACTGCCCAATACTGGGACTCATTATTGCCACCCAGAGTCCATCAATAGCTAGGACCACCTAGCTGGGATTCAAGACAATATCAGTTACCACAATCCCATAATGATACTAAGAATCTAAGTCCATAGAGGCAAGGATGTAGGTGGATGCTTTATATCTCCAGAAACAGTGTATCCTACTAAAGATCTGCTATTTTACAAATGACATCCACACCCTCTCTATGTGCTATCTGCCCCACCAAGAGACCAAGTTTCAGCCATTGAAAAAGACTGATTGCTCTCGCTGGCTGCTCTTTCTACAGGAAGCCTCATTTAGACCACATTCTTACTCTCTAGGCTTTATATTACTTTTTTTTTTTGAGGAAAGAACCTAGAAGGGAAAGATAGGCAACTTGAATATGTAATTGACAGAATCTGTTGTGAATTGTTGTTTTGATCTGTAAGAAAAAAAATCTCAATATAATTGGTTTTTCATAAGAAGTTGCATCATTTTTATGGGATTAATATATATACACTTCTAGCTTCTATTAACAATTTCTGACCAAATGGTTCTATTTGTTTTAGAATTAGTACAATTTGGATTTTAAAAAATAGTCAAAGTAAGAATACAACTTTAAAAACATATTTTCCTCAAAATTCTCTTGCTTTTTATTTTTATCCCTTCTTCATCTGTCATTAGCATCAGACTATATTTTCAAAAAGTTCACTTTTAAAATAATGCTCTTACACCCAATCGTGGAACAACTATAGCCAAGAGTATACCCGCTTGATCCATATACGGAATAGTCTATCTGCTTTTTTCACAGTTCTGGCTTTAACACTTTCTCTGCACAGAAGGACTAGTGTCAGCCTGGAAGTTCTGACTGTAGTTCAGCCAGAGCCACAGTTTTCCTTCAGATTCCTCTGGAGTCTTGGATGAAGAGGGAGAAGGGCGCCCCCGTCTGGGTTGGGAAGACTCTGCTCAATGGGAGGCTGAAGAGAACTCTGTAACAAGAGATGATGAGAGGTGATCTCCAGAGTCTAGAATATCATGGGATGATTTCTCAGGTTTCCAGAACGGGAATGTAGACTGATAAAGCCAAACACCACATATCCCCAATAGTACTCACTACGTATATGGACTAGAGAAAAGGTGTAGCATCTAAACTGAAAGATTCTTTAAAACATGCAGATGGTTGGCTGGGAAGGGGAAAGAGTGTTAACTCAAAGATCATAGATGATAGAGCCCTAAGCAAGGTTCAATACTGCTTTACCATTCTCATTTGAGATATCTATTTAAAAGGAATATTGTCTCCAGGGAGGTAATATTCCCAGAAAATTTTGTGGATTTTGCTAGCATTCTCTTCTCTGACCCGGTAAGAGATTTTAACCAGACTCTGGAGTTAGCGGTCCTCTCCTCACTCATGTCCCTTTAGTTTTCTTGTGCCTTTCAGCCCTGCCTCATCTTCAGGCTTCGGTAGGTTGATGGAGTACACCTCATGATACTTGGGCATGAAGGCACCAGAAAGTATGGGTAAAGACAAAAACAAAGAGAACCCGACTTTGCACCCAGGAATCTTGCACTGAATACTTCAAAGGCCCCATTGCTGTGGCATTTTTAGCAGCCCCTACCATGTTTCCTTTTAATGACAAACTGAAGTCTCAAGTAAATGACCCATTTTACAATTTTTAGAGTAAAAATATTGTTCAAACATATAGGTTAAGGAAATATATCATCAGTTTTTCAATCTATAT
>CAWTZC010000350.1:0-20745 GCA_963919715.1 Microtus obscurus | reverse complement strand
AATAAGAAGGTGGAACCCAAGGAAAAACATATAGTTATCCTCCTGGCTGTGGGAAGTAGACAAAATTGCCGGAAAAAATTGGGATCTTGGGGGTGGGGTGGGATGGTTAAGGGGAGATGGGGAGAGAAAAGTGAGAAGGGGAGTGATGGGGGAAACTTTAGGGAAACAGGATAATTGGGATAAAGGAAAGTTGGATAGGGAGCAGGGAAGTAAATCTTAGGTTAAGGGAGCCACCTTAGGGGTTGGCAAGAGACTTTGAACCTAGTGGCTCCCAGGAGCCCGAAGGCGATGTCCACAGTTAGTTCCTTGAGCTGAGGATAGGGAACCGAAATGACCTTATCCTATAGCAATCTGATGAATATCTTGCATATCACCATAGAACCTTCATCTGGTGATGGATGGAGATGAGACAGAGACCCACACACTGGACACCAGACTGAGCTCCCAAACTCCCAATGAGAGCGGAAGAGAGGGAGAACATGAGCAAAGAAGTCAGGACTGCGAGGGGTGCACCCACCCACTGAGACAGAGGGACTGATCCATTGGGAGCTCACCAACGCCAGCTGGACTGTGACTGAAAAAGCAGTGAGGATAAAACCGGACTCTCTGAACAATGAGGGCTGATGAGGGCCAAGGACAATGGCACTGGGTTTTGATCCTACTTCATGTTCTGGCTTTGTGGGAGCCTAGCCAGTTTGGATGTTCACCTTCCTATACATGGACAGAGGGGAGGACCTTGGACTTTCCACAGGGCAAAAACCCTGACTGCTCTTAGGACTGGAGAGGGAGGAGGAGGAGTAGGGAGAGGGAGAAGGGTGGGAGGAGGGGGAAATGGCAGGCTGGGGAGGAGGCGAAAACTTTTTTTTTCTTTTCTCAATTTCAAAAAAAAAAAAAAAAAAACAAAGTTCCCTCTTGGGGGAAAAAAAATTAAGGATGTATATTTCTTGTTTAGAAATACCTTGTTTAAAGTTGATTTTGAGAATAGTTCTGTTATAATTCATAACTATAAAAGATACCATGTGACCAAAAAATTGTTTTTTACTCTAAATTTTATTGGCAAGTATTCACCAATAATTGACAAATATATATGCATAAACATTTATAATAAGGCGGTTTGCAAGCATAATGTAGATAGAAGTCCACATGTGTATTGTCAGTGGCATCTTGTTAGCTCTGAAAATAGTAAATGCTTATTTTTTTTTCCTCCAGACTTCATGGAGCTGTCAAAAACAAACCTCTCCCCAGTTAGAAATCATAACTTCTAACCACGTGCAATAAAACTGAAACACCACTAAAACACAGACTTCTCTGCATCACCTAGAACATTTTTAAAGATTTATTTTCTTGTCTTTAGTATTAAGTCTGCGTCTGTGTGTGGTGTGAGCATATCGAGTGCACAGGCAGGGAGGTCAGGAGGTGCGATGGCTCTGCTGAGCTGGAGGAGCTCCAGGTAGCGGTGGGCCGCCCAGCATGGGTGCTGAGAACCACACTCAGGTCTCTGGAAGAATAGCAAGTGCCCTTGCCACTAAAGGCACTCTCTCCAGCCCCCAACCCAGGAGGGTTTTGCTTCTCCAAACAATGTTAAGATTAAAAAAAATCGAACCCTGAATTTGTCACGAAAAATAGACAGAAAAAATGAAAACAGCAAATTCTTGAATCAAGATGCTACATTGAAGCTAGTACTTGCAGGAACATCTTAAGTATTTTTATCAATAGACAAGATGGAATAAAATTCAAGAATCAGTTAGTCAAAGTAGAAAACAAACATTACCCTCACTATAACCTACTGTCGGGACACGTGTGCACTGTGAGAAGATGTAGTGCTGTGATTGGAGTAATGGAAAAGCAGGACTGGTTATGTACAAACAGCTAGGCAGGGGACAGGTGGGACTCTGGAAAAGGAGGAAGGCAGTCATCAGCCAATGTGACACAGAGGAAGCAGGATGTGCAAGAGGAGAGACAAGAGCCTCCAGCCATGTAATGGACTCACACGGAAATGGGTTAATTTAATTTATAAGAACTAATTAGAAGTAAGCCTAAGCTATGGGCTGAGCTTTCATAATTAATAGTAAGTCTTTTTGTCATTATGTGGGAGCTGGCAGGCGGGATAGAAAAAGACTCATTACAAAAACCTCAAATGGAGAGAATTACAGTAGGTGAAGACGGGAGGAACTGGGAGATGGGCTGGGAAGAACAACGCTCAGACATGAACGTCATCACATTGACCCACGGAGACGGTCAGTACACAGTTCATGCTCCCATACGGTGACTGCCAGTCTTGTTGGGATGACCAGCAACTGAGTAAACCAAGTGACATTGGTTAAGGAACAACTTTGAAGGCAGCCTTGGAGAAGGCTTCCTGCTGGAGTGTTCGGAAGGCAGAGCAGAGAGGAAAGCTCACTGACAAGCCGTGCTGTAGCCACAGCTGAATGAGCAGTCAGAGCACTGAGAAGATGTTAAAAGTTCCGTTATATGGTAGAGGACTAGTTCTGAAGGCCAGTGCTGTGGACGGGCACTCACCACCCTGGTTATCCACTGAAGGGGGCAACAAAGTGAACTGCCAATGGCCACTGCTCTTCCTTTCCATGTGTAAGCACACACGGCAAGACTGGAAGAGGGTGGTGAAAGTACTCCATAGAGCATTGGCTGCCTGCATATGAGAATTTTTACCTTACTATAAATAAAATAAACTTAAATGCACTCACGTATTAATGTATCCAGAAGGGGGCTTCAAGGGGTGGCTTTTAACTAGATGGAAGGATCTGTTGGTGTCTATCTGGACACACATTTAGTGAGAACTCTAGAGCGGTATTATATGGCAGTAGCTCCAGGAAACATGAAGTTATATGCACTCAGAGTGGAAGAAGTCACAGTCTTATACCTTGTAGGGGGCTATAAACAAAAGCAGACTGGCATGGTACAGCATATCTGCAATCTAAGCAATTGGGAGACTGAGGGCAGGAGAATTGCCATTCAGAGGCCAAGCTGGTTTAAAGAATGAGAATATGTCTCAAAAAACAAACCAGAATGTCAGAAAGAAATGAACTATACAAAGCAGTAGTGTCAAAAACAGTAGGAGTCCCTGCTATTTTTCCCATTTGGTGGGAAGACTCAATAGTATATAACTTACATCGTGCTTGAATTTCTAAGAGAAATTTTTCCACACACCAATGATCTTAATCTAACACAGCGTCTCTACAGAAAGAGGACAATATCTGATCAAGCACTCCAAATGACCAAGTCCCTTTGCCGTTCTGAAACTCTGTCAGTGCTTTGATGTTAACATTATCTCTTTGGGCAATACACCAAAGGGTGATGTAAACAGAGAAGCCTGCCTGATAAGTTGCATCCTAGCCCTTTTTCTTGGAAAATTTTGCTCTGTCCAACTAGACTAATTTGGAGAAAATGCAGAAAGAGGGGATTTATTGACCAGAATAGTGAGCACAGTAGAACCAGAGAAACCACATGCTGAAGGAAGTTAAGAGTTCGAAACAATTGGTTCTATTAATTTATCTTAATTTAAAGTAATTCTCTACTACAAAAACATAGCCCTGAGGGACTATAATAGAAAAGTTCTAGGCAAAGTGAATCTTATGAGAAAATCTGCTAATATCTGCATGATATTGTCTGCATGATAGGGATGTTTTTACCTTTTCTGACTTTGCTACTAAAGTTAGGAAGCCTAAGGAACAGTATCCAGAAATGGTGGCTTAGACCTGAAATTCCAGAACTGTAATTCTAGAATATTATGGAGGATCTATAATTCCAGAACTGTAATTTTAGAATATTATGGAGGATCTATAATTCCAGAACTGTAATTCTAGAATATTATGGGAGGATCTATAATTCCAGAACTGTAATTCTGAGATATTATGGAGGATCTAGAATTCCAGAACTGTAATTCTAGAATGGTGTGGAGGAATGTTGCCTTAGATCTGTAATTCTAGAACAGTATGGAGAAAGTGGTGACTTGGACCTATAATTTCTGTATTATTTGGGAAACTAATACAGAAAGTTCAAAGTTTGAGAGGTCAACCCTGAGCTACACGCAAGTTCAAGACTATTCTGGGATATTTGTAGAACCTCTCTTTAAACAAAAGGAAGGAAGGAAGGAAGAAGGAAGAAGGAAGGAAGGAAGGAAGGAAGGAAGAGAGGGAGGGAGGGAGGGAGGGAGGGAAAGAGGGAGAGGGAAGAAAGGAGAAGGGAGGGAGGAGGGAGGAAGGAAGGAAGGAAGGGGAGAGAGGAGGGAAGGAGGGAGAGGGGAGGGGAAGGAGGAAGGGAGGGAGGAGGGAGGAAGGAAGGAAGGAAGAAGAAGGAAGGAAGGAAGGAAGGAAGGAAGGAAGGGAGAGAGGGAGGGAGGGAGGGAGGGAGGAAAGAGAAGAGGGAAGAAAGGAGGGAAGGGAGGGAGGGAGGGAGAAGGAAGAAGGAAGGAGAGGGAGGGAAGGAGGGAGAGAGGGAGGGAAGGAGGAAGGGAGGGAGGGGGGAGGAAGGAAGGAAGGAAGGAAAGAAGAAGAAGGAAGGAAGGAAGGAAGGAAGGAAGGAAGAAGAGCGGCACCAAGGACCTGCTAACGAGGGAGTAAATAATTTGCAAAGAAACATAATCAAGGTTAGGGAGATGATTTGAATGGTAAAGTGTTTGCCACATAAGATGAGAGGACCTGAATTCTAAAACGGGGTGTTGTGGTGTATCTCACTATAATTTTAGCCTAGTGGACCAGATACAGGAGAATCTCTGGAACTCATGGACCAGCCAATCTAAGCAATCAGTGGTTCCAGGTTCAGTAAAAAGACCCTCCCTCAAAAACAAAACTGGAGAGCTATGGAGGACAACACCTGATGTTGACCTTTGTCCCCCACATGCACATGTACACACACATGACATCACACACAAACGTGATAGATCTCCTTCAGTCAATGGCCCCTTGAGAGGCTGGACCAGAAATTGGGTGTGGCCTTGGGTACCAAAAAGCATGTAGGTCTGCCTGCTCACTCTCTCTCCTAGCTCGCCACACCTGAATGTTGGAGTCCGTTCTTGTTCCCCCATTGTGATCTGTGAGTTTCCCTTTAATAAAGAGCCCCTTATCATACCCGTATTCAGAGCTTAATGTGGGATTTCTTTATTTACATTTCTCCCCATCTGACACATTCACTCTTCATATGGCTCCCCAATGTGAGAATGAGTTCATGCTTACTAGGGATGCCTCCCCCCACTGAGCTCCTGGTTTGGTCAGCCTGGGCACTTTTACTCACCCGCCCCACAGACCACCTGTCACTGCTTAAGACCCCAACTTTCTCTCTGCTGTGGTTGGCCATTTTGCACTTGCAATTCATGACTGAGAGAAGTTTGAGTTTCTTTCTTATTCCTGGCCACACAAAAAACTCTCTCTGTGTATGGAATTGTGTTAATTGTTCTTAATAACTGCTCTTAATTTGTTAAACAAAGCATATTTTTCAGTATCTAAGTGGGCAACAGCACGTGAAACCAAAGAGGGACTGTTTGTGGCTGCTTGCTTCTCTCTGCAACATGGCTGCAACCATAACACCTGCTGCCCAATAAAGATTATTATACCTATTCACTGAAATTTCATAAAAGAGGTAAGTAAACTGATTTGAAAGTTAAATAATTACTAACAATATTACCATTCAGGAATTTAATAATCATTTTGCTTATGCTATGGGTGGTATTCTACAAGACTTATGTGATATTATTTATGCATCCATTTATTTTATTTTGGGAATTAGCTTTGTTTTTCATATTATATCCTTAATAAAATGGTTTGATAACAGAGCCAAGAATGAAACCCTTTTAGAAATGATACAGTCTTTGCAGACTAATAATGAACAGCTAGCTGTAAAATTTAATACCATTGAAAAGTATAACATTAGTTTTTTGACAGACAAAATTCAATCCATGTCAAAGGGTACTGAGAAAGGAATTCATACTGTTGAATTTAGCAATTGGAATCTGTTTAAAACGTTATGATAGGTTAACGATAGGTATCTCTCCAGGAAGGCAATATGCATGCCATCCAAATAATGTCCAAAAAGATGAGACATTATCTTTACTGATCAAATTTCCCTATATTTTTTGAATCATATGTGCAGAATAAGGACTAGAAACTAAATGAATCAATGAGGGCACTAGAACTGTATGATGGACAGGAGATTCAGACTCTACAAAAGGCAGTGGTAGAAAGATTTGAAACAACGAGAAAATTGTCAGAACTGATGGGCAGGGGAGAGAAGGAACAAGAACAATATTTAGCCTCACCAGTAAGTGCCAAGCTACTGATGACATACCCAGAGTTTTAGCTGCTTATCTGGTAATCATCCCTGAGAAGCCATCTGATACTAAATAACCTAAGGTATTAAAAAATGTTAATGGTAACCTATATGTATGAGTGATCTAAAGAAATTAAGCAAACAATAAATTCTTATGGATTACATTCACCATTTGTTAGGGAAATGGTGAAAACATAAGAACTTCAAGCAATAAGGCTACCCGAACATGATTGACTTCATTAGTTTCAGAAGTCCTTGAAGATGGACCATAAGCTACTATGGAAGTGCTACTAGTGAGAAAAAGGCAAAAAATAAATAGAACAACTGGGAAAAAAACAAAAAGGTTTTGAGGCTTCCAAAGGTCAAATTCTTGGCGAGGGCTATTATTCAGACCCATAGGACCAAGGTCTATATGATGAACACATCTTGTCACTACGCCACACAGTAGCCTTAAATGCTTAAGACAGGATTCAAGAACTAGGAAAAATAATTGAATCATATACCAGAGTTAAACAGGACCAGGAGAACCCTTTAGTAACTTTTTACAAAGATTAACTAAAGTTACACAAGTAGGAATAACAGACCCAGAAGCTGGATAAGTACTTATTGGATCTCTGGCTTTTGAAAATGCCAAGTTTGAATGCAAAAAAAAAAAAATACTTGGGCCTTTAAAAGTTAGATGATCACCAATGGATGAATGGATCCTGCATACAATGAATATTGAGACATTTTGACAATAATACTGAGGCTTGGATAGGAAAAGCAATTTCCAGTGGTATGAGTAGACACCAGAATGTCAAATGTTTTAATTGTGATAGAATAGGACATCTGAGAAGGAATTTTAGACAAGGAATTCTTAGAAATAATGTCTCCTCTGGGAATAGCAAAAATAGGCAATTTCTATCTTCTGGTATATGTGGGAGGTATGGCAAAGGCTGACAGTAGACCGATGAATGCAGATCAACAAAAGACAGACAAGTCAACCTGATACCATTGAGAAACTCCTTGGGGGTCCTCCCACAGGCCCCCATGTCAAACATGATCTGGTCATTCCCAGTCACTGTAGAGAACATGTCTCACCAGAAAAATTAAAAAATCCAGTGCCTATGATAAAAAAAAGCCATACTGTTCTAGATGATGGACTAGACATGGAGGATGAATCAAAAACTCTAGTGACAAATAGAAACATATATTTTTCAAAGACTTCTATAAATGATCAAAGACCAAAGCTAATAGTGCATATAAATACTGGACACAGGTGCTTGATGTGACTATCATTACTTCCAAATCTTGGCATCTGAAGTGGCCATCTTCCTAGGCAGATGTTAAATTCCTAGAAATGGAACCCTATCTCAAGTGAAACAAAGCATGAGTTGGGTGAATGCATAGAGCCAGAAGAACAAAAGGAAGGGCTGAGACCATATGTAGCTAATATCTCAGTGAATTTATGAGGTCATGACCTGCTGAAGCAATAGAATACCCATATTAACTTATTTCTGCAGTCCCAGAAACTCATGTTTCTGGGAAGGATATTATAAAGAAACTGATAAACAATGATCACCAGCAATTCAGGATGTACAAGAACACAAAGCAACTAACAAACCTTCAGTGGTACTAATGGTCCGGTCCTACCTTTATTTTTTTTTTTAATTTCTTTCTTTTTTTATTTATTTATTAAAGATTTCCTTGTCTCTTCCCCACCGCCTGCCTCCCATTTCCCTCCCCTCCCACAATCAAGCATTCAAGTCCCCCTCCCTCTTCAGCCCAAAGAGCTATCAGGGTTCCCTGCCCTATGGGAAGTCCAAGGACCACCCACCTCCATCCAGGTCTAGTAAGTGGAGCATCCAAACTGCCTAGGCTCCCACAAAGCCAATACGTGCAGTAGGATCAAAAACCCATTGCCATTGTTCTTGGTCCTACCTTTAAAATGGCTAACTAATTATTATGTATACAATATTCTGTCTGTGTATGCCTGAAGGCCAGAAGAGGGCGCCAGACCTCTTTACAGATGGTTGTGAGCCACCATGTGGTTCCTGGGAATTGAACTCAGGACCTTTGAAAGAGCAGGCAATGCTCTTAACCACTGAGCCATCTCTCTCGGGAGGCAGAGGCAGGCGGATCTCTGTGAGTTCGAGACCAGACTGGTCTACAGAGCTAGTTCCAGGACAGGCTCCAAAAGCCACGGAGAAACCCTGTCTTAAAAAAACCAAAAATAAAAAATTAAAAAAATAAATAAATAAAATGGCTAACTAAGAAACCAATATGAGTTAAACAATGGCCTTTGGAAGAAGAAAAACTGCAGGCTTTAAAGCAGCTGGTAAAGGAGCAACTAGATGCTCACCATATTGAAGAATCAACCCATCCTTGAAATTTTCCCATATTTGTTGTTAAAAAGAAATTTGGAAAATGGATAATGGTAACAGATCTAAGAGCTTTCAACAGGTAATTCAACCTATGGGCTGGACCAGGTTGGCCATTGTCTTGGGTACCAAATAGCATGTGGGTCTGCCCGTTCACTCTTTCTCTCCCTAATTACCACACCTTGATGCTGGATTCCATTCCTGCTCCCCATTGTGGTCTGTGAGTTACCCTTGGTAAAGAATCCCTTATTCTATCACATTCGGAGCTAGTGTGGAATTCCTTTATTCATGTTCCTCCATTTTGGTGCATTCCTCTTCATATACACACACCAGTCACAAATACACAGACAACATTACAAGACATTAACAAATGAGAACATAGTGTATAATAAATAGGAGTGGATTGCCATGCTATCTGAACTTGCACATTGGTTGAAGTTAAAACAAAAAATATTCACAATTATCTGATCAAATAGAAAGTTTATTGATCCACTGAAACTGGTTCTGATGCTTCTTGATACCTTGGGTGTTAGAATCAAAATCAAGATACGTTATAGAAAACAGGTTTCTGTGGCTATTTCAGAAAACCTATCTCAGTATTATAGTGGATAAGGGTATCTCAGCATAGGCAGGCTCTCCCTCCCACTCTCTCTCTCTCTCTCTCTCTCTCTCTCTCTCTCTCTCTCTCATGAAATAAAGAATATTAATAATTGTTTAGTTAATTAAGTTTACATCAAGAGAATAAGTGGGCCATGCAAATGAAACTTTCAGGAATTAAGGAATGATACCCCAGTAAGCTATCTCATTTTAATGTTCCAAAATGGAAATGCAGTCTAGAGAGATGTCTCAGTGGTTAAGAGCGGTTAAGAGTGGTTCTTGCAGAGGACCTGAGTTTATTTCCCCAACACTCAAATGGTGACTCATAACCATCCATAACCCCAGTTCCGGGGGTCTGATGCCCTCTTTTGATCTCTGTGGACCCCAGGCATGCCCACAGAGATTCACATACATACGTATATTCAGGCAAAACATTCATACACATAATAAAATAAATGTTTAAAAATAAAAAATAATAACTGTGCTATTAATTCCTAAATGATGAAGACAAATTAGACAGTTTGGGAACTCATATTTAATGTTTGCTTTGGACCCTACATATTACATTACCAACCTGCTAAATTAACAATTTCACTGTTCTAATTGGATTTGAAGCCAATTAACAAGAGCTGAGCTCATGATCTTAATATTACAAATCTGGTTAAAAAAATAGTACTAGCAGGGACATGCTGTGCCTGTCCAATCACCTTCCAAATGTTTACATCACATGGATAATAGTCAAGCTTGTAGTTATGTTAGTTAGATTTTCTAGATATATAGATATATATTTCGTTAGATCGGCATTCTTCATATCTTTCAAAGACTACAGGAATATGCTATTTAATGTTTTAATAACTTAGGACTTTTCATGACAGTGAGACATCTCTGCTCCTGGCAGCACCAATCTACTTCAAGAGGATGATGGGCATTGAAGGGCTCCTTATGGAGTTTGATAGCCATTTGGGCAAGAAACTGCTCTTGCCTGGACTGATGCATAAACTAGACACAAAGAACCCGCAGAAAGAGGACTGCTGAACTTGCCTAAAGGTGAGATGGTCTTTCGGGATTCCTGATTCATGAAAGAGTCTGCAGAGACATTCTGCAGGACACAAGCAGAAAATGACTGAACTGTCTTTAAAATTTCCTGCTTCATTGAAATGTCTGCTGGAAACTATGGGCCTGTAGGCCGAAGATGGATGCCCCAACGGTACAGAGGAACTTTGGGTGACTGTCCAGGCAAAGATGTCTCTGTGATTTCTAGAGTTTTTTTTAAGTTGCTTCCTTCTCATTTACTTAGGTAATATTATATCCTTCTGGAGTCTTTGATGGAGTTGAAAAATAGATAGATAGTTATAGTTGTTTTCCTTTGTTATGATAAAAGATAAAGTAGATGAAAATATTGTAACTGTAATTGCTTTATAACTGTTTTGTTATATGTAATTTTGCTATATTAAATTAGAAGCCTTCCCTTTTTTGTTTAAACAGAAAAAGGGAATGATGGAGGAAGGTCATTGGTTAAAAAATAAAGAAACTTCTTGGCCCTGATAGGTTAGAAAGTAGGTGGGTAGAGTAAACAGAACAGAATGCTGGGAGGAAGACTGAGCTGAGCTCAGATGCCATGCTCCCCTCTCCCGGGCAGACTCGATAGCTCTGATCTCTGGAGCGATGCTATGAGGGCTCCCGACCCAGGATGGGCATAGGCTAGAATCTTTCCGGTAAGCGCACCTTTGGGTACTACACACATTATTAGAAATGGGCTAGTCCAGGTGCGAGGGTTAGCCGAGAGAAGAGGCTAGATATAATGGGCCGGGCGGTGTTTAAAAGAATACAATTTCTGTTGTTATTTAGGGTAAAAAACTAGCCGGTGGCGGGAGCTGGATGGCAGAATGCAACCCGCAGCTCTCACAACTAAATTCATTAGTACTACTGTCAGCTCTGGTCAGGGAAGTGTCTTTATTTTTAGTTAGTAGTAGTAATTTCAAAGACTCATAATTGATCCAAATGCTTAGAAATCTCAGCTCTAAGTGGGATATCTTTATCACCCTTTCCAATGCTCTAGAGACAATGACCGAAACTAGAAATTTCCTCCAGACATAAGACTTAATGATGATAAAATTTATATAATTTTAATAAATACCTGACAAAGAAATTAAAAGACACATAAAATAATTACCCAAAGAACCAATAGTAGGGTGAGGCAGGGAGAGGAAGTTGAAGACAAACAAATCAACAAACCCTATCATTTGGAAGCAGAAGACTCCTAAGATCCACCATCTTCCATTTGGCTAACTCACGGCTTCCCCATCTTTGCAGCTGAGACAGCAGATGCACCAATGTAAGAAGCATGATTTTGATATCTTTCTCTCTGTGAAGATATCAGACTAAATTCTTCTCCATGGGAGGTTTTTAGAAGTGATTCTGATGAGCAGAATTCCATGATAACCAATTGGGTATGGGACTTGATGGTTCTGTCACTTTGCATCAGGAAAGTCCATGGAAGAAGGAAACCCATTATGCCTTAACTATTCAGTCACCACTATTATTTCAGTGTCACAGTAAAGAAATGTCTGTAGACTATGATATCCATCACCATAACTAAGACACATCAGCAAACAAAGTTAGGTTCTGACAATGAAATGTCTGGGAAACTATGCTTGGGAGAAGTAGGTTACTGTTTCAGATAGATAGATAGATAGATAGATAGATAGATAGATAGATAGATAGATAGATAGATAGATAGATTCTTTTTCTGAGACAGGATATCATTATATAGCCCTACCTACCCTCTAACTTCCTATGTAGACAAGGATAACTTCGAATTCTCAGAGATCTGTCTGCTTCTATCTTCCACCAAGTGCTGCAGTTAAAGGTGTGTGCCACTATGCCCAGCCTAACATTTTAATTTAAGGGTGATTTTAACATTGTTTTAAACATAAATATGACCTGCTTATTTCTAGACATCCAGCCTTTGTCATTTATTATTTACTCAAAAAAATTAAAAGAATGTTTCTCTCAATATGGCATGCTTTAATGCCACATTTAAAATACCCAGTCACAGTAGGCACTTCCAAACACAGGCTAAGACTCCCATCCAAGGCCTTCATTCATCAGTAGGTTGCACTACATTCCACACTCACAAGGTCTTTAGACTGTGTGTACACTTGAGATCCTAGAGACCAAACAGGGTTGGAGAGACAGATATGAAGTCACCCAGTTACTCGCAAAGGTATGACTATAACTCAAAGAGCAAAAACTAAACTCCTTAACTGGTCTTAATTTACCTGTGCCCTGGTCTTTTAAGAGAGGCATTTTCATTTCAACATCTATACAACCTAGGAAAGTAAATCAGCTATCAAAACTCAGTTTCCCTAATTTCCACTGCAGCATAGTAGAAAGTAGATCAATCATACTTTGGGGAAAGTTACCAAATAGATCTATTTTTTACTTAAATAGCTGCCTGTAAAACAGCAAGAGTAGACTGCCTTATCGTCCCAGAAAGAGCTTTTTGCCTTCATAATCTCACATTTGGCTAGCCTTAACTGTCTTGATCTCTCTACAACTATCATCAATTCTTTCTGCTTTACACCAGCGCTCTGTCTTGAGTACACATTGTCATCATGGGGAGAACCTGATTTTGGCATTCTACACTCAGATTCTGGTATAATTTGATGAGTGCTGCTTGGGAACTGTAATGTTTGTGTTTCCCAAGATGATCCTAATGGAGCCAGGAGATGACCTCTGCTTTTAAGCCAGACACTAGATACATCCCTCACAGACAACTCTTGTCTGCACCTTTCTGTCTGTTACTTGTCACTTTCGGTTCACTCATGAAGTTGTGCCCATGACCACTGACAAGAGCTTCCAATACCTGAGCTCCTGCCATCAAAATCAAGCTCCCTAAATTGCCTTTCTTGACACCCACATTTTGGTTAAAATTCATTCCTATTCATAGTCAGCCATCTCTAAACCAGAACCATTGAAAAGTCTAGATTCCCAGGCTGTTAGCTCCACCCTGTGCAACCAGAACTGGGTTCTTCACCTTTCTCTCCTTCCATGGTCTTTCAATTCCCTGTCCACCCACTCTGCTCTCATATAGCCTCCAGAATATTCCTCTCCTCTCCCATATTCAAACTCACACTCCCTTACTGTAAATGGGTTTCTTCTCCCACTGACATGGTGGTTTCTTCTCCCTCTGACACAGGTTAATAGGCTTATCAAGTTGTATTTGTAGAGAGAAGCAATGAGAACCATGGGATATTGCAGGGAGTTATTTTACATTGAATATCCCCACACACATCATCTAGATTGCTCATCTACCTCACTGTAGTTATTGCCCAATTTCAATGTGTGTGTATGTGCATGTGTGTGTGCATGAATGTGTATATGCATGTGTGTGTGCAACCCATTAATGGCATCAGTTATGTGAAGACAGGTGCTTTTGTTTGTTTAGTTTTTCAGCAATGAGGATTGAGCCCAAAGCATCATATAAGCAAATTACTTAACTAGGTCTACTCCTATCCCTAAGATATTTTTCTTTTTCTATTTTCCTCTGAGAACCGAGAGGAGCACATGGTTCTGTTACTGTTTGTCAAATGAATTACTCAACTTGAACCATAGTCAATGAAGAAGAGACCTGCTTAGTTAATAGTCCTCACCAACTTAGACCATGAAACCTAATATTAACAAGTTCAACAGAACTGCCATATCGGACTGCCTGAGCATGCTTCAGCATTGTCAGGGCATAAATTTTAATGTCTTTAAAACAATAGTCAACAGTGTATTTGATAAGCCACAATTGGGTAAAACCAGTCAACCAACTCGGGAGTGGTGTGAGAGATCCTTCTGTCTGTGTGTTCCTTTTATTTGTTAGTGAATAAAAATCTGGCTTGGTCTATAGCATAGGAGGAGAACGGCAGAGTAAGAGAGAAGCAATGGAGCTGCAGGAGACAGACCATGGGAACTTTAGCTGGTAAGCCACTGTCACGTGGCAATACATAGGTTATTGTTTTCTGCATTGATAGGTAATCTTCAACCACTTCAAAGAGCTGTAGAATATGCCTTCAATAATCTTTGAAGTTTCCAGGAAGAAGATGAGGCCCCACAACAACAACTCCATCTGGTTGATATGACACCATGGACTAATAAAACCTGTTTTGCGTACGAGCTGCTCAAGATGGTTCCAACTTGATTAGCTGAAATGGTGCAGTTTTTTACAACATTCTGTGCCAGAGTCCAAATACTCAAAAACACTCCCACTCGAACTTCTTTGCAGTTACACCAACATAATCTTTACTTAACCATCATTTTACTTTCACAGGATCCCATAGAAACAACGTTGCCTCCATGACAAATGGAAGTAATTCTAGAAGACAACATTCCTTCTCCCAACAAAGTTTGTCCTCAGGGTGAGGAACATCATTTAGAGTTTGATCATAATTGGTATAGGGTTAGGGTTTGGAGGGTAAATTATGTAGGCTAAGGGATCTCTTTGAAAAAAAGGGAAATTTTGATGGGATAATGGATTAATATGAGCTTACACTAAAATAATAGTTATTAATAGAGTGAATACTTGTGAGCTATTATTTGTAGATAATTTACATTGGTATAGATTCTTTTATATTGATACAAACTTAAATTATATTGAATATGTCCTATTTTCATCCACTATATTTGAATACCTAGGCAAAGTTATTTTGTCATATTGTATGCATGCATGCTTCTACCTCTGCTTAAAACATTTTTGTATTTGCTGTTTCTATAACCAGATACTGCTATCTGCAGGGACTAAGCCAAAGGGCACTCAAAGGGATAAAATCTGGCAGATGGATATTTTCCACTTTATAGAATTTGAAAAATTAAAATGTGTACACCACACCATTGACACTTATTCAGGTTTCCAGTGGGCAACTGCTTTAAGCTCAGAAAAGGCTGATTCAGTAATCACACATTTATTAAAAGTTATGTCCATCATGGGTATACCTACACAAATATAGACAGATAATGGTCCAACATATGTCTCTAAGTAAATAAAACAGTTTTTTCCTTATTATAATATTAAACTTGTTAACAGTATACCACATATTCCTACAGGTAAGACTGTTATAAAAAGGTCAAATCAAATTATAAAGGATATGTTAAAAAAACAGGATGGGGTAGAAAATACCCCAAAAAATAGATTACATAATACTTTATTAACCTTGAATTTTCTTAATGCTATTGAAAAAGAGAAAACAGCAGTAAAGAGCCATTGGATAATAGAAAAGTCTTCTGAATTAAATCAACCAGTTTATGTCAAGGATGTGCTGCCCTTACAATGGAAGCCAGGAGATGTGCTATGTTGGGAAAGGGGTTTTGCTCTTATTTCCACAGGAGAAGAAAAACTACGAATACCTTAAAAATTAATAAAGATTCGATTCGAAAAGAAGAAACCTCTTGAAAAAGAGAAACAACAGTTCATCCACAAGAGTAACAACCATACAGACTGAAAAAAACCCTCATAAGAGTCAGGGCAGGGTTCTGCTCTTATCTTTACAGGAAAATACACATCTTCAAAAATTCATATAGAGCTGGTTTTGGAGTTGGACAATGGCTCTGTCCTTCTCTACATCCAAGCAGGTTGTTCCAGTTTCTGTGTGGTTATTTTGGGGTTAAGCAGCCAGGAATGAACAAGCGGCTCCTTCTACAAATTGGCACCCATGTGTCCAACTAAATCCATATAAAACCTGGGAGGGCTTGAAAAGTAATTCTAGTCAAAAAAAAAAAAACACAGAGCTTAACACAGCTAGTTGCTGTTTGCTGGTGGCTTGCCATAGCTCCTTTAAGAGAGGTTTTCCTGATTTAGCCATAGCAGGAAAAAAGCAATAGCCATTTAACAATGTCAGCTTTGTGAGCTCTGCTGGCAGAGTGGCCTCTGGCTCTGGAGACAGAGCATTTGGATGGGGTTTGTGAGTAGCATGCTCCAGCTTATTTGATGGCAACTTGGACCACCTGTGTGCCTGGAAGTAGGGTGGTGTGCTTGGCAGCTCTCAGAGGCAGGAAATGGTTTCACCATGCCGGATTATGTCGAGCAAGGAGGTGGGACCATATATATTATACTAATGGTGTAGCTTAAGTTTTAGACTAGACAGGCAAGCAAAAACTTCCATATTTCCTCTAAAAATGGCACAGCTTAAGTTTTAAGAAGTGTTTAG
The DNA here is from genome assembly GCA_963919715.1 of Microtus obscurus. Classification (NCBI taxonomy): domain Eukaryota; kingdom Metazoa; phylum Chordata; class Mammalia; order Rodentia; family Cricetidae; genus Microtus; species Microtus obscurus. The sequence continues at coordinate 4,316 of CAWTZC010000350.1, read as the reverse complement.
CATTATAAAAAGCACTCCTGGACAGTAAAGAATTACAAATATGCAATAAAGACAAATCCAGATGAGTCACAGTGTTGGATAAATGTATAAGACTTGGAAAAGAGAAGAAAAAGAGTGTGCAGAGTCATAAAAAGGGCTAAAGCCTTTAAAGAGACAGAGTACAGATAGTCATAGATTAAAAGGAGTAAAGAAAAATAAGCCATGTAAAGATGGAATATACACAGAGAATCTGGATTATGTATATTATTGTATTTTCTTTGATTTTTTTGACTGTGGAGGAGCTAAGTACAGAGAAACATTTCATTGTATGGGCTGCTAAGCTAAACCAGCATGTATATTACAAAGGCATCTTGGCTTCAAAATTTGAGTCTGAGGATTTGTTGCTTTGGAAAAGCGGTTCTTCTTTTGTTTCCACAGAAAATGAGAACCTGTGGATTTAGTCCAGACTAATGTGGTTCAATGAAACAAGACCCCTGAAAGGTTGCTGTGAACACCCCCACAAAGAAAATACTTCATCCCTTTGCTGACTGAGATAACCTAGCACACTCCATGAAAATTGACATTAACAGCGCCCCCAAATAGCAGAAAGTAGTATAACAACATCTTCCCATATTCAAATATTATTTCATTTGTTCTTATATTTAAGTGTATATTTATAGATTAATTTGCATTGTATTATTCTTGGTTCATTCTACAAATTTAAGGTATTTTGTTATAGTTATATGTATATTTCTGCCATTGATTAAGGTATTGTGTTTATGTAGTTCATTTAAAAGTGTAATGTATAATTAAGAAATACAGGTCAATATATATATAACTATAATAGCCAAGCTTGTAGTCATGTAGACATGTAGAGATATACTTCGGTTATATAGGTGTTCTTCAAATCTTTTCAAAACCTTCAAAATATGCATTAAAAGTTTAATGCTTAGACTTTTCATCAATACACATTGCTTCTGTAGCTCATTACTTCAAGAAGATGATGGGCATTAAAAAGACTCCTTATGGAGTTGGTTAGCCATTTGGGCAAGAAACTGTTCTTGCCTGGACTGCTTCATGGTATGCTGTAAACACTGGACATGCAGGATCCACAGAGAAATGACTGCTAAACTTGCCTAAAGGTGAGATGATCCTGCAGCATTCTTGCTTCATGAAAGAATCTGCAAGGCATTCTGCAAGATATTCTGCAAGATACAGAAGAAAGTGACTAAACTGTCTTTGAAATTCCCTGCTTTATAGAAAAGTCTCCCAGCTACTCTGGGCCTGTAGGCTGAAGATGGTTGCCCCAATGATAGAGAAAAACTGTGGGTGACTTTACAGGCAGCGAGATTCTCTGTCAATTGTAGAGTTTAGAGATTTTTACAATTACTTTTTAACCTAATATTATATCCTTCTGAGTCTTTCATATTAAAAAATATATAAATAATATGCTTTCTTAGTTATGATAAAATAAATAAATATTTGTACTTAATTCTTGCTTATACTGTTTTATTATATTATTTTTTATTAATTCCTTTTTGTTTAAGCAGAAAAGGGGAAATGATGTGGGAGGTTCCCTTGTCTATTTTCTTCTAAAGTACATATTGAATGAATTACTAATTCCCAATTTTTAAATTATTACATTTATTCTTTATACATATATATTTACACCTGCGGGTCATGATGCTTGCAGTTAGTTCTCTTCTTCCACCATACTATCTCAAGGGATCAAACTTAGATCTTTAGATTTGGTGGCAAGAATTGGTACCTACTGAGCCTTATCCCTGGCCAGTCTTTTTCATGTCCTTGCTGTATGCACTTGTATCATGAACAAAATAAGTCGAATAATTTACCTTTGGAAGCACTTAGGGATCCAAATAAGCTTTTCATCCTTTCTTTTTCTTCTTCTTTCCTTTCCTTTCTTTCTTTCTTTCCTATTGAAAATAGATTCTTCTTTCATACAATACATCCTAATTACAGTTTCCCCTTCCTCTACTCCCAGTTTCCTGTCACCTCTTCTCTCCCCAAGATCTAGATCATCAACAAATGACAGTCAAATATGACAAAACAAGATATATAAGACAAGATAAAACCTTCTCAGCTAACCACAACCCTACAAATAAAAAATTCGGAGCTGGCAAAAGAGTCAGAGGCACACCAGCTCCCACAAATCTGGTTACCAAGCTAACAGCCATAACATATACACAGAGGCCCTCGTGCAGACCCATGTTGGCCCTGCATTTGCCACTTCAGTCTCTGAGTCCTTGTGAGCCCTCCTTAGTTGACTCAGTTGGCCATGGTCTCCAGTGTCCTCTGGCCACTCTGACTCCTACAATTTTTCCTCTCCCTCTTCCACGGGGTTCCCCAGTCTTAGGCATATACCCAAAGGATGCTCCATCATACCATGTGGACAATTGCTCAACTATTTCATAGCAGCTTTATTTATAACAGCCAGAAATTGGAAACAACCAAAGATGCCCCTTAGCTGAAAATTGGACAATTTGCACATATTTAATCTTTTAAATCCATTTTAAAGATAACTAGCCCTTTCTATATATGCTATTGTAGGAGACATAAAATAAGAGGGATGTCTAAGAAACACTAGCTTAGAAATTAAAATTATCTAAGATAAGTTCCAATCATTTTGCTCATTAGCCTGGATTCAGATCAAGCCCTTCTTCTCTCACTAGTACCTTATTCTTCAGCACTTATTTAGCCCTTCTTCAGAACCCATCACAGCCATGATGCATCAGTCTCTCTGGAGCATAACATTCACATGTGGTTTGACTCTTAAAGCCCTTTTGTGTGGCTTAAGTGTGAGCCCATTAACATGAGGGAAGTGCTTGTTTCCCCCATCCTTTCAAACTTATACTTAAAAATAAATTTTATTATCCTTAATTACATTTATATTGTCTCATATTTGTGCCAAGTATACCTATGTTTAGAAAAACACTTTAAGTACATTGCAATGTTATACACTTTACAGAATAAAATATCTAAAAATGAGACAAAGCTTAGCCTGTAGGTTGGAAAAAACTTTACCAGACACCTGGAAACAAGTGTTCTTTCTTTTAGAGAACGTCAAGCTCTGGCATGATGTAACTTTTAAGTGTGTGCAACTGTTATGCCATCACCAGTCAGACTTAGAATGGGGTCCCAATCTTAGCAAGAGGAAGAAAAGAAGAAAGAATTTATCAGTATGTTTTTCCCAGAGTCGGTTATCTACTGTAGCTTTGGAGCTTCATAACTACTCTTAGCAGCTGCCTCAAACTCACAAATCTGCCTGCCTCTAACTCACAGAAATCTGCCTGCCTCTGCCCCCTCAGTGCTGGCATTAAAGGTGTCACCCTATACGTATTTATCCCTTAATTTCTTTTTACTTTTTGAATTTCATATCATATTTACATCATTTCCTCTTCCTCTTCTTCCAAGACCTCAACCTATGTCATTCCCTACTCAATTCCTCTTAAACTCAAGGTCTTTTTCTTTAATTATTGTATATACACAAACATAAATATATGAATACAGGCTGCCAAGACTATTTGGTATTGCTTGTGTGTATCTGTTATCTGTATTTTTGGTTTTGACACTTGGTGTTGGATGGCCACTTAGAGGGCTTTTCTCTGGGGGTAGACCCCGTTCTCATTAGTCACTGATTGCTTGTAACTCTTCCTAGAGATTGCTCTGGGAGACTTCCCTCTTCTGCATTGGCATGCCGATTGGTATTGTCATTGGTTAGATCTTGTTTAGGGGCTATTACTGAGATCTCATGACTAGAGCTTCTGCTTTTTCTTTTTTAATTTTAATTAGCTATATATTTTTTCTATGCTTGCCTTCCTTCCTCTCCCATTCTCTTCTACCCTCTCCCGTGGTCCCCATGCTTCAAATTTACTCATAAGTTTCTTTTTCTACTTCCCATGTAGATTAGATCCATGTATACTTCTCTTAGTTCCTCATTTTTCAAGGTTCTCTGACTGTAATTTAGGTATTTTCTTTTTTATGTCTAAAACCACTTATAAGTATACATATATATTTGTCTTTCTGGGTCTTGGTTACCTCCCTTTATTTTTCTATCCATCCATTATCCTCAAATTATATGTCTGAGTGAGAAGTCCTTCTTACATGTGTTGCTGTTCTTGTTAATGAATAGAATCTCTGGTCTTATATAAGATTAGTGAAACTAACTAATGCTGGAGAAGGCGGTCGATACGCCATGGACACCAAAAAGATGCAAGGTCTTAGCCTGAACTTTGCCGGTAGGCCATAAACCCTCAGATAATATAAAATAATAAAATGGGTTAATTTTATTTTAACTAGCCATAAAAAACTAGAACTAT